>CABFOW010002028.1:69307-117818 GCA_902141385.1 Timema californicum | reverse complement strand
TTCTTTAATTGTTTATTATTCTTTCATAAATAAAACTAACAATTATTTTTAATTTTAAAGTATGAGCACCAACTCTTATATAAACATTAAAAATTAAATTGAAGTCAATTTCTCAATAAAATAATGTCTAATGAGAGCCCGTACAATGCGCATGTGCAACTGTGCATAGAGGAATGGAAATGGAACACAAGACACGATAATACATGATCACACTAAGGAATAAACGAATTATGAAACACTTCAAATCTCTAATTGTTTATGATTTTAACATTTTCTTATATGGTAAATTAAGTTACTGAAGCATATTTTGGGGAAATATTAGCTTATTAAAACGTCAATTGTATTAACTTTTAATCAAGACGACATAGAAACACTACAATAATGTAAAGTGATAGTTGAGGAAGCCAACCTGAAAGGATAGTTAGGTTAAACCTAGATATAAACAAACACACTTTTCTATTTCTTCTTACACGTCACACTTTTTAAAACTTCCACACCTTGCACATTGTTTTGAATTTTCGGAAATATTTAATTTTCATATGAAAAGACATCAATGAAAAAGTAATATTTCCAAAAATTCAAACTAATGCACAACTGGAAGTTTTAAAGAAGTGGAAAGTGTATAAAAATTTAAGAAGAGAGAACTGTGTTTGTTCTTATCTAGGCCTAACCTAACTATCCTTTCAAGTTGGCTTCCTTCACTATCACTTTAGATCACTGTACAGGGTTTCTACACTGCCTTGTTATATATTTCCAAGCCATCATGCAATTATTAATTTTATTAACTTCATTTATAATTGTTAGTGTAATTTTAATGTCCTTAAATTATCATTATTAGCACTGTGTCTTACAACCTGTTTGCGTTATACACACTTATGTTTATGTGTAATGGTAAGGTTATTGTGAGGTGAAATGGAGGACCTACAGTTTAACTTGGAATCCGAACCATGCTGGAGGCCTGGCATTAAATGTCCTTAAAGACATAAGTGTTGAAACCATTTTAATTATTTGTTTTTTTATTATATTTTTATTTGAGTGTTCTTGTTTTTTAAATTGTGTTTTATAAGTGTTATTTCTAATTTAAAACATTTCTATTTTTAACCGTTTTTTTTTCAAAAGTATTTACTGTTTATTAAAATAAATGTCATTCATATTTGAAGAACATGTGTTTTAATATAATTTTTAACATTTTAAATGAATAGGCCTATACTTGAACTCGCGAGCTTTTAGAAATACTCGACTTGAATGAAAAAACCGAAGCTTGCAGACCCCTGATCTTTATTACTAAACAACCCCATGAAAAGGTTATTCTAGATCACTTAAGCATGTATTAAACTGTATTCTACTAATTATAATAGAGTGAAAATATTAAAAATATTTAGTAGCATATTTTTTAATATATTTAGATATCCTCATTTGTGGTAAATAGAATGATTGGGATTTGTTAAAGTTGTATTTTGGTATAAAAATTATTCAAATAAACGTTTTGCTCAAATGTATCTGGTATGAAAAAAACAGCCGTTTTTTAACTTTTCCTAACACTACTCTTTATATAATTTTTTTAAACAAATTTATAAAAAAGGTATGTTCATATATATCTTATAACTATTTAATACATTATTTTAATAATACAGGCCTACTTTTTTAAATTGATTTATACATCTAATTTGTATAATTTTGTGGATTCAAAAATATTACACTGAACTTTCTTTAATATTCAACTATCGAAAAATGGAGACCTATGAAAGTTAAAATTTGAGTACGATTAAATTGATAATTTTATGCCAAATAGTATTTTAGTTTTCATCAACTACAACCAATAGATGTTCAATCATTGTCATAAACGAAATATAATTGGCTATATGTCATCACACTGCCCTATTGGTTGAGTTCTTACCTCCCAAATGAATGCTAGGAAAATATGTTTAGTAATTCTTCCCTACATTTTGTGACATCTGCAAACAAACAATATTATTATTCCAAGTTGGTTTAATTTCAAACTATATATATATATATATATATATAAAATCAATTAAATTAAGGGCCACTTGCAGTCCAAAGGGCTTTGTAACTTGAAGGTTGGTGTGTAAGATTTGCATGTTTTATATCTTTTATTAAAAGCATAACTAATCCCACATTCCCCTCTTTATTTCAAACACTAGCTATCATTTTTACTTTTGCACTCTTCCTTTCACAGAAAAATGGTCTTATCACAGTAATGATATATTTTGTTTTAGAAATATTTTTATAGTTTATATGCTTCATTTAGTGAGGAAACTAGTAATTTTATTCTTGTAGTAATTTATTCTCTGTTAATTCAATCACGCTAACATAGGATCAACTTACTGCTTAGGTGGGTTAGTCATTATTCACCACTCTTGAATGTTTGATATAATATATCATTAAATAAATATGACAGAATTGTAAATAATGAAAGCAATAAAAGTAACACTTTTTTCCCTCCCTTACATTCACAATTTCAATGCCACATGACATCTTCAACAAGAAGTAGTAGATTGACTTTATTAACGATAAGATTAGATCGTCTTGTTTATTATTTTTATTATTCCACTCTCCTTATTTTATATACATTTTAGTTTTTCTTCTATTACAACGACATGTTTTGGTGATTTGACGCCATCTTCAAGTCTGATTTGTATTAAAGATGATGGATTTTTTAATTTATACTATTGGAAAGTTTGTGAAATTTTACAGTTTTATATGGAAACTTTTTAGTGAGAAAAAACAATCTTCTCTATCAAACCGTAAAATAACACAAACTTTCCAATGATATAAATTAAAATCAATCATCTTTAATACAAATAAGACTTGAAGATTATATAAAATCACCGAAACATGTTGTCGTAATAGAAGAAAAACTAAAACTTATATAAAATAAGGAGAAGGAAATAAAAATAATAAACAAGACAATATAACCTTATCACTTATTACTCCTTACTAAATAAATAAGAACATTATTAGAAATATTGACTCTATTAGCCTAGTTTTACATCAGAATTAAATTTGTAATTTTAATGATAGGAAATTATAATTAGAATAATTTGTAATGTAAAAATTTAATTGGTTGATAAGTTAAATGAAAAAAATTAGGCAAAGGAGGTCTAATAAATTGTACTCGCCTGTTTATCAAATACACGTTTTCTTAATTAATAATATAAAGTTGACCTGCCTAGTGATTAAATTGAATGGCTGCAATATTTTGACCTTGCAACAATAGCATAATAAATTGTATTATAAATGGAAAGAGGAATGGAAGGTTTAATTAAATATATAGGTTATCTTTAATCAATGGGGGAATGCTATGTCTGGTGTTCGACTAAGGTGGGGATGTAGGGAAGGAAAGGAAAGGTCAGTGTTTTTGTAGTTTTAATATCAAAACTTGTTTTTGTTAAAATAATTAAAATATTTCTTCAGTACAAACATAGAGTTTAAATTTCTTCACATAGAGATATCAACAATGGTTAACTATTGGTCACAGATGTCCTGATATTTAATTACATTTTCTCTTCGTTTAAAAAGTTTGTCATCAAATGCTGCTATGCTCATGACTGATATTCAACAACTGTTTATATATCACCATGGGAAGAAAATTAAACTCTATGTTTATATTGAAGCAATATTTTATTTATTTTGGCCAGAAAAAGTTTTGCTGTATAAACTACTAAGACACTCATCTTTTTTCACGTCCCCACCATCCCCGCCATAAGGACTTTTAGCCCAAAGCTCGATCTTTATAGCGATTGAATCAGCGCACTTGCTCGCCTAGTGGAAGAGTGTAGGATTGACTCGCNGCGTAGGATTGACTCGCCCAAAAACCCTACAAGGTGCCTGCATGTTGGTGGCCCCTAGGCAATAGGATGTTTGCCTGTGGGCTCAAAAGTCTCTGGCTTAGCCATGGTAATGATAGATAGCCTTCTTTAGAGGATGGGGGGCGGCGTCAGAATTTGTAGTTGGGATTCCTTTATGTGTGTACTGAATCTACTATTTCTTGAGGAAGATATCCTGTGGCATTTAAATATTGATTTTTTTTTGTATATGTGTGTTAGTATTTTTGACTTTTATTTATAGTTCAATACCTTCAGTTATATCATATTTATTTAATAACATATTACAACATGCTTAGTGCACCTAATCGTATACATACTATCTTGAATGTTTGTGAAATATTAAAAACTAGTAGTTTGTTTTGGTACATGTTCACTAAGAAAATTGGTGGTGTGTTGCTTCCTAGTGTTTACTTTCAAACTTTGTAGAGGATTTTCTTAAGTTTTTTATGAGATGTCAACTCCAATACCTACCATGTATTATAGAAAGCCTGCTAGCATAATAGGCCTTACTGTGGCTTCCTATGGCACCTTGTTTTATTGAGGAAAGATAAACAACCCACTTTTTAAGGTATAAATTTAATTTATTACATTGAAGATTTACAGTGTAACTTCTTCCATTTACAGGATTATTTGATAAATAAGTAGCCTATAAAAACACAAATTCTGTCTCTTTTTTTCACCAATGCTAATGTAACTTAGTATTCCTTAATAATTACCTATGTTAATTTTTTTAAACATCTTATATAATCATGAAACTAACTTTTGTCATCGGATCAAAAGTTATTTCAGAATCTATGTTAAAAAAAAGTCAATAAAATCTAGAAGCAAATTATGAATTTTGTTTTTAAATTTGTATAATACTTAATTTTATAAATTGAGCTATTTATAATATGCAATTAAATAATATGATAGCATTTCAGAAAAACAAATTTCAATTAAGATGGTAAAAACACTAACACATGCTTACAAACACTTCGTTATTTTGACACCACATGGCAACTTCTGCGGGAAGCTAGACTAAGGAAGATATTAACATGAATTATTTAAACATTTTATTTCAAGGTCACCAATATCGATGATCTTGGAGTTTAAGTCTCGCCTCAAGACCCATTGTCTGTGAGTTCAAACCTAGCTGAGGCTGACAAATTTTTCTTGAGATATAAAAATTCTTAGAACAATTTTCTTTCGAAAGGAAGCCATCAGTCCAATATTGACTGTAACATATAAAAGAACCCTGGAAGCTACAGGAAAATACCATTTCTCGAAAAATTGATAGGTCCTTTAACACTCGCTCATTGAAATTCTTGTATGCTGATTTAATTATTTGGTTAAAAAGTGCATGTTGTTAATTACCTCAAATAAAAAAATCAAGGTCAGGCATTAGGTAAGTTTTTGCTTATGAATTGATTTATTGTTGGTATTGAGCGATATCGACCAAGTTTTAAGAGCAAAATTTATCTTCAGGCTTTATTTCTTAAATAAATTTAATCAATAATAATCATTAATCATGATTGATGACTATTATATACATAATAAATCCCATATTAAATTTTTTACAGTTCTAAATATCTCCATCATTCACTTCAAAATTGTATTTTGACTTACTTCTATTTTTTATTGGTCAGAAATTGTCTTGCATTTGCCAGATCAAAAGAATTATCGAGTATGGTAGGAAGTCTCAAGCGTTAATAGGCATGTTTACGTGGCTGACCTGGTATCATTGTTTATGACCACAGCGTTTTCGCGGTTGACCTGGTATCAATGTTAACGAAATGTTTATGACCGAGACAATATCAGAGCTCGGTTTGGTAACGCTTTCTTTGACCAGACTAAATAGTATAGTTACAACCAATGAGCAGTGGCGGCTTGTCCAGAAGACCTGCAGAGCTGCAGCACCCCCAACGATTCTATATACATTTTATTTTAATCTATTACAGTACACTATAACACATCCCAGCAGATTATAATAATTAGTTTCAACATATTTAAGATTTTTTAGTTTTTACAGAAATAAATTGTGCTGTTATAAAGGAAGGTTTTCCTTTCATGAGGCTAAGCATCAGCTGCTGCAACTCTCTCTGAACCCCTTGGTTAGTGGTAAAGTGCAGAAGCAAAAGAGGGGGAGTAGGGGAAATGCCTAAGCAGTAACCTAAGATTGGAGCTGCACACGTTTCAGATCCCCTCGACAGCCACAGTTCAACTTTGAACTGAATTGTGTGACTAACATTTTTGTTTTAATTTAATTCATTATTCTTGCGTGTTTAACTGTTTATCTAATGAGTGCAGAAATTAATACTAAAACAAGAATGTTTTTAATTTAATAACAATTAATATTTCTCAATTAGGTTACATTGGAAGAATTGAAGTTAAAAACAAAGGGTATCTTTTTACTAATATGTTTAGGGGCAACTAGTATTTATTTAGTGTTCAATCAATTTTATTCAAATATAAACTCAAAGAATTTACTTCCCACTCAAAAATAGATTTGTATTTTAAAATATTATAATCCTCTAAATTGCAATTAACATATTTGTATCATTTTCATTTATTTATATGAGTATTTTCTAATATTCATTCTAAGAAAAGAATCACTGGCTTTACCTCTTTAATTTGTAAAATCCTGTGTTTATTTACTACATATTGATATGTTTATGATATTTTTAATTATCTGTTGACTTTTTATATAATTTTTTAGATAAAAAAGTTTTATTTCCTTTATTTCTTACATCTAGTTAAATTATGTCGTGGTTAATGTATTTCCATTACAGTAGGCTTACTACAGTCCACAAATACATACATACAAAATCGGTATTGTTTTAAGCTATAAACATACCAAAGGATATGTATTATTTCTGGGCCAGATCATCCTCTTGAAAATATTTTCATTTTATATTGCATTGAATTTTTTTTTTCTAAAAAGTCTTAAAAATTAATAAGCTTTAGTAAATGTCTAGTTATAAATTTTTTAAAAAGATAACATTATTATATATCCCTCCAAATGAACCATCTTGCTTCCCCATAAATCTCCTATCACCCCCACCCCTCACCCCCTTCTTCCTATCCACCCGAGCAACACCCCCAGTGTTCAAACCCACAAGCCGCTACTGCCAACATAGCTGAGAATTTGTGCGCCAATTTCAAAACAGCTTCACTCCTCAAGCTAGATTTAAATGAGTATAACTTCTCAATGGATTTTAAATTATACAATATGTCAATTTAAATGGACACTAATTACTATTTAAAAATACATAACAGTAAGTAGGTATCTACTTAAAAACTGTTAAGCTATGGATAAAAGAAAGTGAGTATTATTACATGACTTGGCCCTATTTACTCTTCCATATGTATTTTATGTTTTATGTAGGTTTATTTTGGGAAGATATGTTTAGCTTAATATGTTAAGACTAGTTAAGACTAGTCAAAATAAGCACCAATCTAATTAAGAATAAAATTAAGTAGTTCATTCTTGGTCAATTTGCAGTATATGTAGGTCTACATTAATTAAGCTGCCAGCTGTTGGATCTACTCTAGCCCAACCACCGTTTTTATTTATGAAAAACAACTCACAATCATTTTCGCGCTCTACCTTGGTCAGAACCACTTAGTCGAAAACACTTTATGCCAATACATAACCAAGTCAATCGCGAAAACTCACCTATAGTTTGGTATCAACCAGGTCATAAACAAGGTTGATTCTATGAGTTCTGCTGACTATCTTTGGCCATTAACATTGATGCCCATTCCTCGCAAAAGTTCACTTATTATCTATGAAGTCCAAAAATATTTCAGAGGTTAACAAGCATGGCTTTGCGAGACCTAGGGGCTAAAATGTTTTCTGCTCACCCTTTAAAGTATCTGGTTGAAACCTTAGTAAAAATAAAATCATTAGAGACCATTTTTATTAAATATTTGTAATATTGTTTGAATGGTATGTTTTGTCGCTGTCAGGCCCGCACAAGCAGCCTGGGAGCACCCGCAAGATGATTGGCTCCCCACGGCAACTGGAGAACGCTGTCCCCACCAGCAAGAACCCGCACGGTGTGTGGGTGTGACGAACTGCCTTGTTACTTTCAGCTCTTGCCACACTCTCCCATGGAGGGTAATGCATGCAACACACCAAAGGACATACTATTTTTTTAGTTTTGAAGTGTTTTCCCCTCCCTCACTTAGTTTTTAAGTTGTACCTTATGACTAGACATGTGCGTCTCCATGCTGACATTCAGGTCAGAGCTGCTTTATAAACCTTAAGTCAAACTTTATAAAGCATTAGTTGAGATTTCCATAGAAATGAGATCTTGAACGTCTTGAATCTCTTGAATCAAAAGAAATGTTAAAAATAATTTAAAAAATTAAATATGATATAGTCCAAAACTATTTAAAGTTGCGATCTAAGATAAAAAATGCTGCAAATACTAGTGGCAGCATGGATGCCTGCTTATTGCCAAGTGCCATTTAAAAAAATTGCCGTCATCTTCGATTAGATCACATGTCTAGTCTTGTATATTATTAGAGTGCTTCACTAAATAAAGCTACTTATATCACCTTTTGGAATCAAGTTGTCACAAGAATTGTAACTATACTATATAAAATTTTGTTCAAAATAATTTGACAGCTTTATACAACAAACTGTCCATGTATAGACATTTTAAACCAAAAAATGTTTAGAATAAATGAAAGTTTGTAGTTTTTATAAATACAATTATTTATTATTTTTATTCACAGTAAAATCAAACTCATGGGATTCACACCACTCTTTTTTGGAGGCAACTTGCAGTGTCAATTTTCTAATTCGCTCCCACTTCAATTTGAGCTTAACTCAACTTAAATGTAATTATAAACTTTTTTCATTTTTTTGTTTGCCACCATTATTCTACACTGAATATTTAATTTTATGTTAGCATTTTATTCTGATATTAAAATGAACTGTACAAAAAGTAGACTGCATTTGAAGATGTTTTTATTGAATGGTGAATGTTTTAGTGCATTGTTACAGAAATTAAACATTTACCTGTGCTTTATTATCATGTGTGAATGTTTTACAAAATCATCTATCACAAAATAAGGTTGATATGTCTTCAAGACAATAGAAATAATGGAAAAAAAGTTGTTCACATAAACACATATAGCCAGCATAGGCAACATATTTATTTGGCCTACCACTTTTTAGGTAGATATGTCATTATTACTGCCTGCTGTCAATACAGGATTTTAGTTTTAGGTTAAGTGCAAAAGCATATAGAACTAAAATATGATGTACTTAAAATCAGGAAAGTTAAGAGTACAATATACATAAACAAACCAACTTCACGCTTTTGCACCTTGACTTTTAACTTTGATAATGGACTCGGACATGATCTAAAACAATGGTATTCAACCTTTATTGTTCACGTACCCCAAGATATAATTGCTCTTTAATTCAGTAGCCCTCAAAGTTGTTTTTGCATAATACAAGTTATACATATTCTACAACCAACATCTAAAATAATGTATTATGTTATGTACCCCTTAAGATGTCCTCGCATACTCCTGGGGGTATGTGTACTCGAACCACAGTTTGAATACCACTGATCTAAATCATTTAGGTGCATTACTTCAAACTTTGACCAACAACCCTCGAGTATCTGGTTTAAATCTTGGTGAAGGGGAAAGTAAATCGTCATGTAGTGTAAATAAATAGTTCATGGTTTGTTTACATATATTTTACTCTCAACTAAACTGGTGTATATATAAGTTGATCTCAAAATATTTGGTACTATCATTTTTATAATCCTAGTAATTTTTTTTAATAAAAGGAAAATAGGTTTTATGTTTTTGGCCAACATTTCTATTCAAATGGATGAAACTTATCATTTTTGACTTGAAAGCATATGTTTTTAAAAAAAAACCTTGTGCCATAGCTAATAAATAACAGTTTAAAAACTGTATGATATCTCACAGTATTGAAAAGGTTGCTATGAACCGTTTGGTGCATTTTATTATTATTATCTATATTTTAGTTATTTGTGAAAAACATTTGTGACTGTTTATGATACCTTTAAAGTTGAAAACTGTGAATAATTAAGGATATGTTTTCATTAACACAAATAGTGACAGACTTATGATTAGGTAACAAATTTATTTAAATGAAAATTGCAATTTCATACTATTATTTTTTTCTATAGCTTATTCCATATATATATAACAAAATGTTATGTTTTGTTAATTTGTAAATGTAAACATTTGACCAGTTTTTGCAATGTCTTCAAGTGTTATTTCTGTGTCCGGAGAAGCCAAACTACCATTTTAATAAAGTATTTTTCTATGACTATTCTAATTAGTTATGGAGTAAGGTATAGTACCTCAAAAGTGAAAAGATGTTTTCCTTAAAGCAATATGTTGAAGTTAAAGATTATGAAAAAATATTTGCATATTGGTAGAGATACCCGCTTTTGGTGAACATTTTTGATAGATTTCATCCCTCTTTATACAGTCATTTCGATATATTTTTAGATAATTTTATATTTCTCCTTACCCTATATTAGGGGTATGCGAATCTTCAAAATTTTGACTTGGCTTCAAAATAAACATCAAATTCGACTTCGCTTTGAAACAAATTATGGCTTTGAAGCCTCGCCAATAAAAATATTGATAACTAAAATACTCCATTTATGTTCATGTGTTCAATTATAGCCATTCTGAGCTGTTTTGTATATCACAAATTAATATTCATATGGGAAAAAAATCTGAATTGCATGTTGTGATAGTAACTTAATTTGTCAGAGTAACATGAAAAATTACAAACATTTGTGCAATAAAACATTTTCCAAGTAATTTGAGAGCCTAAAGCAATATAAATAACCACAATATAATATTTTTTCCAGTATAAAACAACTAAAATAAAATATTCAAACTTCAATTCGGCTTCAAGAATATTTTATATATTCGATTTGAGTTTACTTTGCACAGCCCTGCCTTATATGGAGATGTTTTGGAATCCTAACTCACACAAACATTTTGTTTATATAACAATTTCTGGTACTTTAAATAATCTTTCTTGTGCTTCCTTTTAAAGATGTCTTGTTTATATGTAAATTCATTTAAGTCCTTGGGGCTATACTTTAAATAATCTTTATTGCTCTTCCTTTTGAAGATGTATCGTTTATGTGTAAATGCAACTAAATCCTTGGGACTAGATTCACTTGTGCATTAAAGTCATTTACAAACTTAAATAAATTAAATATATTATTGTGGTTTTGTTTATATAACTATTGATTATAACATTAATCTTTCTTAAACTTTGTTTTGAAGATTATCTGTTTTGAATTTAACTAAGCCTTTGAGCCTAGACTACTAGGTATTATCAGTCTGGTTTATTTAACTGATTTACTTTATTTATGGTCTTAAAAATTGTTTCATACCTTGTGTGGCTATGCTGGAACCATGATTTTGTAAACGCTGTACAATAAGGATTTAGTGATATGGAAACAAAGAAAAAAATGTCACCAAATGGATGTATTAAATAAAATATTGAAAGATGGATGTATATAAGGACAAGGTCTACACCTAAGGTCTACACCTTACCAGAAAACTGTAGGCCTCAAAGTTCACAGTTAAAACACAACACATGTTATCCTCCTTTCAATATTTAATTTAAGTGATAGTGAAGGAAGACAACCTGAAAGAATAGTTAGGTTAGGTCTTTATAAAAACAAATAAAATTACCTCTTCGTTATATATTAATTCACTTTTAACATGTCTTATCCCTTTCACAGTTACCCATTATTTTAAAGTTTCACAGCTATTAATTTTTCATAGTAAGAAACATACAGACACAGAATTTTTTTTGCAGCTACATATTTAAAAAAAGTTTCAGAGTAACTTTTTTTTTAACAACTCTACCCATTTAGATTATGCATCTATATTTTAATTATTACGCTAATGGATTAAGTTTAAGAAGGGAGTGAGAAACTATTTAGGAATAATCAACCCTAATTACACTCTACCGAGATTGAACCACCATCAGCAGTCTAGTCTCTAGTGAGTGTGTCACCTTAGACTATGCAAACATTGAAGTGAGTTTCAAATACACTAGATTCGCGACCATCCGGCCTAAAGTGGCAGCATTCCGGGCCAGATAACAGAGAAGCCGGATAATACAGAATATAAGTTTAAATAATTTTCACTATGGGTTTTCCTCGCACACACCTCTCTTGACACAACTTCTTTTTCCAGTCAAATCAGAACAGTGCTGCTATCTACACCCTACATGCATAGCAGTAGGTCTACACCTTACCAGAAAACTGTAGGCCTCAAAGTTCACAGTTAAAACACAACACATGTTATCCTCCTTTCAATATTTAATTTAAGTGATAGTGAAGGAAGACAACCTGAAAGAATAGTTAGGTTAGGTCTTTATAAAAACAAATAAAATTACCTCTTCGTTATATATTAATTCACTTTTAACATGTCTTATCCCTTTCACAGTTACCCATTATTTTAAAGTTTCACAGCTATTAATTTTTCATAGTAAGAAACATACAGACACAGAATTTTTTTTGCAGCTACATATTTAAAAAAAGTTTCAGAGTAACTTTTTTTTTAACAACTCTACCCATTTAGATTATGCATCTATATTTTAATTATTACGCTAATGGATTAAGTTTAAGAAGGGAGTGAGAAACTATTTAGGAATAATCAACCCTAATTACACTCTACCGAGATTGAACCACCATCAGCAGTCTAGTCTCTAGTGAGTGTGTCACCTTAGACTATGCAAACATTGAAGTGAGTTTCAAATACACTAGATTCGCGACCATCCGGCCTAAAGTGGCAGCATTCCGGGCCAGATAACAGAGAAGCCGGATAATACAGAATATAAGTTTAAATAATTTTCACTATGGGTTTTCCTCGCACACACCTCTCTTGACACAACTTCTTTTTCCAGTCAAATCAGAACAGTGCTGCTATCTACACCCTACATGCATAGCAGTCAGAATATAAGTTTAAATAATTTTCACTATGGGTTTTCTTCGCACACACCTCTCTTGACACAACTTCTTTTTCCAGTCAAATCAGAACAGTGCTGCTATCTACACCCTGCATGCATAGCAGTTTTCCTTTGTTGTCTCCATTGTAACAGTTGTTAGACATTTGCAATCAATTTTTTTATCCTCCTTCTGGGTCATTCATCTAGTCTCCAGCCCCCTCACTCTCCATCTATACACGTGGTGTTTTTGTGTTTTCCATTCTTTTAACATGGTCAAACCATATTGAGTCTTAATGATCTTAACCTTTCCTCTATTGATTCCTTCACTCCTAAGTCACTCTCTCCATGTTTTATGCATGGCACTTCTTAAAATTTCCACTCCACATACTTGCAGCTTACTCATCAGCTCTTTCTTATTTACTGAATAAGTCTCTAAATTATTCGTAAGAATGGGGACAAGGTATAGCTTATATAGACTCATCTTGGCACTCCCTGGCGCAAAGAAACTAGATTCATAATTTATCCCAGGGATGTTGGTTGCAAATACAGTCGAAACATCATAAGAAATTTGATTGAATCTGCTTGGTTCAAAGATAGTGGTTTTATTTAATATACAATAACTGTAGGAATTGAGATTATGAAATTTTATTTAGTGAACCTTTCTAATTTAGTCGATTTCAAGCGTTTCACTGGCCACTTTTATGGTTAATGTGCTGCTAAACCTTTGTAATAATAATTATTCATGGCATTGCAAGAAATAGTTAATAATAATTAAAAGTTTCTTTAAAAAAAAATTGATGACATTAGAACAATTTACCTAAAGGCAACTGAATTTGACACCATATTATGCATATCATTTTTTAAATATCTGTGGAGACCTGTGGACATTTATGTCATCATAACTTGTATTTACTTTGCAATGATGAATTGATTTTGTATAGTCATTAGATTATGCCATTTTTTGTTATGTATTTTCATTAGTTGTAATTATTATGTATGTACTGTAATTAGCATGTTTTATGATTGATGAACACTTTTTTTATCATGGTGTATTTTTCACCAATGTATCTATTTGTTTCATTGTACACTACTTGTGAAACATATAATTTATCACATTACCTTTTTGTTTTTATCCTTTTACTCAAATCCCTAAAATCCCTAACGATATTTGAGAATATTTTCAATTCGAGACTCAAAATCCTTAGAAAAAAAAATTCCAGTGAAACTTGTTTTAGAAAAGTCTATATAGTGGGTAGGAGTAGATACAAGGGTATAAATATGATAAATTATTTTGTTAAAAGTTAAATCACAAATCGAAGCTGAGATCGTTAGCTCATTAGAAAAACTGGGTATGTTTCTGGATTGCTAGGAGCCAAACGTGGACTTCTTATCTAACTACTGTTTATGAGGAGGGAGATAAATAGCAAGTTAAATGTGGGGGTTAAGGTTTGAACGTACAGAATCTATTGTAGATGCTGAAGAGTGGTAGGATAGTCACTAGCAGATCAAGTATGGATCTTTGACATACTCTTTTACACTAGTTATGTTGGTAGTCATTGATAAAAACACTGCCATGACAGTTAAAGTCCTTGAAGAGGATATGTATCAGACGTAGAATCTATAGTTCTGCACTAGAAGAACCGTGTGGAAGGGCAGAGCGCATACAGATATAGAAAGGAAGAAGAAAATTAGGGAGTGTATAGAGAAAGGATGGCGAGGAAAAAGAAGAAGCCCCCCCCCCAGCTTTTCAGGCCAATTTATTTGGTCTTTCTTGGCTTCTTATCTACCACACATTTGAAAATAAAACACATTTTAACAATGTCTTCGAGATGGTTTTGTTTCTATGACTACGTTGTTAAAAGGAATTATAAATTTGGTTTTATAGAAGTGGTGTGTTCTGCGTGAGTTTAAGATATTATTGTAAAATAATTAATCTCTTTTATAATTGTTGCTACTTGTGTAATACACTGACCGACGAATCGTAGAGTGGTTCAGGACTGTTTTTATGACAGTAGCTCTTAGCGTTGATCCTAGTTTGAAGGCTGCTTCATTTTTGACTGTTGTCACAAGGTAATCTATAATAATATAACAGTAGCCGCTTCTCTTAACAATAATTTAATCAGATTAGATAAAAGTCTAGAAAGAGAGTCAAACTCTTCACAGTATTTAAAGTTTGATTCACACATTTGTCGAAAATAAAGAACAAATTCTGCTTGAGGGCCGCAGAAATTTACAAGATAGAAGAATTGTGGAGTACCCGTCAGTTGGCCTGGAAGTCATTTAGGCCAAATGAGTTTTGTCGAACTTAACTACATACCTTTTTTATTTGAAATACATTTTAGGCCAAATGACTTTAAATACATGTTCTATGTCTAAGTTTTGTTCGAAAACTTTCCCAATGGTGTATTGTGATGTTAATAGAGGGCAGTGTGTGTCCTATTTAGTTAAATAGTATATACTTTCATTTCTAATTGCATGTACGGTAGTCTTCTTTAGTTTAACTACTATTTACCAAGGTCTAAATCAGTGGTTATCAAAGTGTGGGGAGCAACCGCCAAGGGCAAGCATGATATTTACTATGACATTAAATTATTTGTTATTAACTCAATCTAACAAAGTTCCAGAAAAATGCATTTATGTTGACTATTTTTAAGGGAGCAATTTACATGTGTGAAACTGTATTTTCAGCTTTGGCAGCTATGAAGGGTAGATACCGTGTGAGACTAGATGTCACCAAATAGTTGAGAGTTTCTCTTTCTTATATTACTCCTCGTTTTGGTAAACTTTGTGTTGAGAAACAACCAAATCAATCACACAAAGTATCAACATTACTTGTTACACCACCAAATATTAGACAAGTGACTAATTAAACACAAATGTCAATGGTATAATTATATGAATTATAAGAATGGGCTATAAATGCTAATGTTAAAGAGCTATGATTATTTTGTGTTGTGTCAGATGTTGAATTTATTTATATAAAACTGTTTTAATTAGAATGATATATAATTTTTATTAGGCTGATTTCCTTAAAAAATGTAAAAATATGCGTAGGTATACATTGGTACACCAACAAAATATTTTTATTCAAATCATACTACACTGGAAGGTGAAAAGGGGGGGGAGGAGTTAGAAGGGTTGTGGCGCATCTTCCTCCCTTGGATGTAAAAGATGTCACGGAGTAAAATTTTTGAGAACCATGGCTCTAAAGAATACAGGTCTCGCTCCACTTTAGTTCCTGTGATCAGGTAAGAAGCTAGAAGCGCTAGTATCTTTTCACAATAACACGCACTCCAGTCGAGCAAGCCTGAACTGCGCCAGTAATTAAGAGATTAAAAAATGTTCACTTAAGCCGGACCCCAAGGCGCCAAGCCTAATTCAGGCAGAAGAGGGGGGACGAAATAAACAAAAACCAACGCATACAAGGTCTCGCCACGTCTTGTCTTCATTTCCTGAATGTAAAAACGCCCTAAGAGCCCCCAACAAGATCTGTATTAGTTTTTCTGACAAAAGTCTGGCCAGTATTAACAAATTATCTCGGTAACTGCAACTGTCCAGATGTCTAATTATTTTATTTTTGTTCGAGTTTGGTGTGGACTGTGGTCCTCATGCATACATACCTCTGGTTTTTGCCTACTTAAATACAAGAAAAATCAGAGCTGCATTGACACTATGAGAATCCTAAAGGACGGTTGTGAGAAGAGAGAACTTCACCTTCAACCTTTATACATTGTGACATCATTCAAGGTTACGATCTATTCTAGTCCCGACTTGTCTTGACGCCCGCCAAACTGGCGCCAGGGAAAACCCATTGCGTCATCATTCAAGGTCACGATCTATTATTGTTCCGACTTGTCTTGTCGACCCGTCAAACTGGCGCCACATATGAGTCACCGGGAAAGAACCCATTATCACATAAGGGATTGCAACTCATACCTCTAAAGGAGGGGAGATTGAACTATCTCAAATATAATGAAATATGGTGTAATGTGGTCGACTAGATTGAACAATATCAAGTTAGAGATAGGGTGTAATTAGGTGGACTAGATTGAACTATCTCAAATTAGAGATATGGTGTAATGTGGTGGACTAGATTTAACTATCTCAAGTTAGAGATAAGGTGTAATGTGGTGGACTAAATTGAACTACCTCATGATGGAGATATGGTATAATGGGGTGGACTAGATTTGACTATCTAAAGTTAGAGATAGGGTGTAATTAGGTGGACTAGATTGAACTACCTCATGATGGAGATATGGTATAATGGGGTAGACTAGATTGAACTATCTAAAGTTAGAGATAGGGTGTAATTAGGTGGACTAGATTGAACTATCTAAAGTTAGAGATAGGGTGTAATTAGGTGGACTAAATTTAATTATCTCAAGATGGAGATATGGTGTAATGTGGTGGACTAAATTGAACAATCTCAAGTTATAGATAGGGTGTAATTAGGTGGACTAGATTGAACTATCTCAAATTAGAGATATGGTGTAATGTGGTGGACTAGATTTAACTATCTCAAGTTTGAGATAGGGTGTAATGTGTTGTATTGAATATAGTCATCTCAAGATAGAGGTAGGGTCTAATGAGATGGACTAGGACTAGATAGAACTATCTAAAGATAGAGATAGAGCCTAATGTTGTGATCTTGATATAACAATCTTAAGATGGTCATAGGTAGCATACTTTTGTTCGTTTAGAAGTAAACTTTCGAGTTACTTGTGCCAAAGAATTAGTAAGTTAATTATAGTCATAAACAGAAAAAAAATATGGTTAACCAATTATTTATGATAATAATGAGGAATAAAATTAAGAAAAATTTAACAAGATTTAATATAAGGCAAATATAATCTACTTGCAAAATTTGAAGTAATATATTTAATAAAATGCTGTTGAATAAAATGTTACATCATATTTACAATACATTTTTTAAACTTATATAAAATAAAACATATTATAACATAATATACAATATTTATTAATAAGTTATTATTTAAAATATTTCAGGAATAAATTGTGACTTGCTTATTAATTTATGAATAAAATATTATGACAGACAAAAAACTAATTACAGTAATTGCGTTAGCTAAATAAAAATTAAGTATATATAAAAAACATAAATTATTTTGTAAATAAAAATAACCTACTGAAATCGTGATATTTGAATAAATTTTAATACTATGTTTCAATGATAAACTATCTTAATTAGAGATATCTCGGATAATCTAGATGATGTGTTCAACACTAAACGTCTTTGTCGTTTGAAATTGTGTTAGTTTTAATGTTAATATTAATGTTATAAATTAAATTATAAAAAAATATTTTTCTAATATTCAATATACTCATAAATCGTTTATTGATGGACTTGTGACGTAATACATTTTAGAAATAATTAATTAAATATATTAAATAATTAATTTTAAATTGTAACATACTAATTTTCAACTAAAATGTGTTCATTAACTACAGATACATTATAATGTTTACACTATTGAAAGTGGTTTTAAAATTAATTTAATGTTAATATTTACGTCTGGATTCGGGAAACGAAGACAGGAATATTTAACTCAGTGGGTCAGTGCACTTTCACTGGACACCACAGGTTTACATGGTTAAAAAATTAAAAAATATAACAAAATATAGGCCTAGCACGAATTATTTTAAACTCAGTGTACAAATACAATTTAATGTTGTATTTTCTAGGGTTCTGTATAAACCTGGTCATGGAAGCTTAAGGCTTTGAAAAAAATAAATAAAAGTAAACGTCAAGAACGAAGTTGCACTTCTAATATTTTCATATTTCCCCCCTTTATAGTTATTTTAAAATGTTTATATATTGAATTTAAATAAATCACTCTTCTCCTTAAAGGTACTATTTGATATAATTGAAACTTTGCGGTGTCTTTCTCTTGCTGCAGACAAACAAGTATGTTCAAAGAAAGGAATGACGAGTTATTTCAAAAATAAAATTCAGGAAGCAATATCAATGTTTGAAAGATATTTTAAACAACACTGCCCATAATACTTCCCTCTCAATCATTGTTTGGGAAAGACGCGTCTTATTGACAAATATGATTTAAATTCAAAATTATAGTCTCTGCTCATAATAAAATGTATGTTGGTTCCAGTCATAGTTCAACGAACCTGTCCAA
Organism: Timema californicum; assembly: GCA_902141385.1. Taxonomy (NCBI): domain Eukaryota; kingdom Metazoa; phylum Arthropoda; class Insecta; order Phasmatodea; family Timematidae; genus Timema; species Timema californicum. Next base: position 98,853 of record CABFOW010002028.1, on the reverse strand, counting down.
GAATGTCCTAGCCATAGATATTTTGTGGCACTAGACCGTGATCTGATGTATCTTTGTTCCAGTCACCAGCGTGATATTCCCGCCTATTATAGTGAGGCAAGATCATGGTACAGTGACCTTGAGGCCTAGAGGACGCGTGATGTCGCACGGCAAGTGGTGCGAGGGGCGAATGTGGACACTGTGGGGCAGGCCATCGACGAGGCAACACGGTGCCTGCAGTCAATGCCTGCACCCCCACATAAGTACAAACCTGCATTTTGGAAGGGTACCCAATTATGGAATTTGAAAATAAAGACATAAAACTTTTACTTGAATGTGTGACATTAAGAATTCGACTTACAGTAAGGTAATGAAAACAGACATATTGTGTATTTCTCCACAAAATCATTTCATTTTAAATCTACAAATTACGAATACTGGATAAATTAATTAAACTTATATTGACCATTTAATCAGAGAGCTGTAGTTTTTTGGGATTGTTTTTAATCGTCTAGAACTAAAGGTAAAATTGTCCTCGAGCATATATTTATATAGTAAATATATGTTATCATGGAAATTATTATATTAATAATGTGAATGATACTGTGCAGGAATAAATAGTTCAAATAATAAATAGCTAATTTACAAGTGAAATATATCAGTAAGCTATCTAGATTAAAAAACTGTCTTTGAATTAAATAAATAAATTTTTGATTTTACCTTCTTAACGCCTTTGTTTTATATGTATATTGAGCAATCTTGTTTGAATATCAAATTTGTCCGATTAAAATATTTACGAGGATAAGTTAGAAAAGTGCAATTGTTTAGTAAACTCTACACAAAGTTTAAGTTAACTTTGCAACCAAACGATAAGTTCTACAATCCATGAGGCCATGACTTAATGTGGTCCGATAGTGTTCCCTTCTCAATATCAATTGTTGTTAACACGTTCTCCACATTCAATGTTAACGTAACTGGGTAGCGATATAGTCGGTGTTCTCGTGATTTTACGTGTCCCTTTTATATCTCCTTTAGTTTAGCTACCTTGTAGCACTTGCAGTCAATGCACCCGTGATTTAGTGTTTCTCTTCTTTCCCCTTGTCTATATCTACCTTGTAGCACTGCAGTCAATGCACCTGTGATTTAATGTTTCTCTTCTTTCCCCTTGTCTATATCTACCTTGTAGCACTGCAGTCAATGGATCCGTAATTTACATGTTTCACTTCTTTCCCCTTGTCTATATCTACCTTGTAGCACTGCAGTCAATGCACCCGTGATTTAGTGTTTCTCTTCTTTCCCCTTGTCTATATCTACCTTGTAGCACTTCTGCAGTCAATGCACCCGTGATTTACTTGTTTTTCTTCTTTCTCCTTGTCTATATCTACCTTGTAGCACTGCAGTCAGTGCATCCATGATTTACATGTTTCACTTCTTTCCCCTTGTCTATATCTACCTTGTAGCAATGCAGTCAGTGCACCTGTGATTTAGTGTTTCTCTTCTTTCCCCTTGTCTATATCTACCTTGTAGCACTGCAGTCAATGGAGCCCTGATTAACATGTTTCACTTCTTTCCCCTTGTCTATATCTACCTTGTAGCAATGCAGTCAGTGCATCCATGATTTACATGTTTCTCTTCTTTGCTCTTGTCTATATCTATCTACCTTGTAGCAATGCAGTCAGTGCACCCATGATTTACATGTTTCTCTTCTTTGCTCTTGTCTATATCTACCTTGTAGCACTGCAGTCAATGCACCCGTGATTTAGTGTTTCACTTCTTTCTCCTTGTCTATATCTACCTTGCAGTACTGCAGTCAATGCACCCGTGATTTACTTGTTTTTCTTCTTTCTCCTTGTCTATATCTACCTTGTAGCACTGCAGTCAGTGCACCCGTGATTTACATGTTTTTCTTCTTTCCTTTTCTCTATTTCGATGATGACATACACAAATTTTACATATATATATATACATTTTTTACCCCAGTATTTATATATTACCCCCAGTATGCATGTTTGTATATATGTAGGGCTTGTATGTTTTTATAACGAACCATATATTTTATATTACTCATTGTTTAACAGGCAGTTTAGGGTGTTTGGGGTGAGAGGAAATAGGTTGTTTTGGTGCAAGGCCTGTGGTCTCCATAGTTAGGCTGCCTGGTGCATTGAGCTAACGAGGAGGAAACAGAGGAAGGTGAAGTACCCCAGAATATGTCTGGAGATTGAATTGTAAAACCTATACAATACTATACAATAAATGGGTGCAGTGTAATCTACAATTAAAAAGAAACCAAAAGTCTAATTGCAATAAATTGCCAGAACAGCTTCGTTAGAGTTACGGCATCATTGCGGGGTATTACTGCACATTTATCATTTGGCGTTCCAGAAACATGGAATGTCACACTCGGTTGCTGTGATTCAAAGTGACCAGTAAGATGGGGGACCAATACACAAACAATAAACTGACCAATATGATTTTAATTTACGGCGAGGAAGGACAGAATACCATTGTAGCTGCTCGTACGTATGTAGCATGTTTTTCTGTCAAACAACACCCAAATCCAAGGACAATGGTGGCTTTGAATCGTCGTCTAAAGGAAACCGGTAGCTTTGGGCCTGTGGAGGCCAACACTGGCCGCAGGACCATTTCATTAGAAGAGGCAATTCTTCATTCTGTGGAACTCTCACTGGATACAAGTACACGGCGACTAGCCACATGTAATCACCTGTCACAGATGTTTATGTGGATAACAGTAAATGACCAATTACTGTGCCCATTCCAATTACAATCTATACAGTAGTTTAATACAGCTTTCAATTTGGAACATTGTAGGACATTCTGTGAGTGTATGATTCAATACCACGCTACAGATCTACAATTCATCAGTAGAGAACTTGTAAATGATAAAGTAAGATTAACCAGAAATTGCATTGGCAATATCCACAACTAACACTTTTGGCCGAAACTAATTCAAATGACATACTGGAGGTCCATTACAATATCAATTCTCTTTACATGTTTCTCTTCTTTCCTTTTCTCTATTTTGATTATGTCATACATAAATTTTACACATATATATTACCCCCAGTATGCATGTTTGTATATATGTAGGGCTTATATGTTTTGATAACGAATCCTATATTTTATATTACTCATTGTTTAACAGGCAGTTTGGGGTGAGAGGAAATAGGTTGTTTTGGTGCAAGGCCTGCGGTCTCCATAGTTAGGCTGCCTGGTGCATTGAGCTAACGAGGAGGAAACAGAGGAAGGTGAAGTACCCCAGAATATGTTTGGAGATTGAATTGTAAAACCTATACAATACAATTGTATACAATAAATGGGTGCAGGGGAATCTACAATGAAAAAGAAACCAAAAGTCTAATTGCAAAAAATTGCCAAAACAGCTTCGTTAGAGTTACGGCATCATTGGGGGGTATTACTGCATATTTATCATTCGGCGTTCCAGAAACATGGAATGTCACACTCAGTTGCTGTGATTCCAAGTGACCAGTAAGATGGGGGACCGATACACAAACGATAAACTGACCGATATGATTGTGATTTACGGTGAGGAAGGACAGAATACCATTGTAGCTGCTCGTACGTATGACGCATGTTTTTCTGTCAAACAGCAACCAAATCCAAGGACAATGGTGGCAATGAATAGTCGTCTAAAGGAAACCGGTAGCTTTGGGATTGTGGAGGCCAACGCTGGCCGCAGGACCATTTCATTAGAATAGGAAATTCTTCATTCTGTGGAACGCTAACTGAATTCAAGTATACGGCGATTAGCCACCTGTCACAGATGTTTATGTGGAGAACAGTAAATGGCCAATTACTGTGCTCAGACATTATGTGAGTGTATAATTCAACACCACGCTACAGATCCACAATTCATCAGTAGAGTAATTGTAATGGATGAGCAACATTAACCAGAAATTGCATTGTCAATCTCCACCACTAGCACATTTTGGCCGACACTAATCCAAATGACATCATAGAGGTCCATTACAATATCAATTCTCCATCAACGTTTGAGTGGGAGTTGTGGGGGATATTCTACTAAGGCTGTATGAAATGCCTGCATGATTACAAAGTGACAATTACCAACACTTTCTAAAGAACGTTCTTCCCTAGCCATTGGACGACAATCCACTGGCAATGCGGCTGGCCATATGATTGTTTCAGAATGGTGCATATTCACATTGCGACCATTCAATGAGATGACATTTTGATTAATACTATCACAGTCGATTGTTTGGACGCAATGTTTCTGCTGCATGGCTTGCACGATCCCTTGATCTCACACGTCAGGTTGTGGTACTACAGAAAGGGAATTACGGACTCTCAACAACACAACACAAGAACTCTGTGGAATGCAAATGTTGCTGCTGGAAATACTAAGGGGAATATGCTGCACATTTTCTAATGAACACGACAGTCATGGTGCATGAGGGCAGAACTGCGTTGGGAGTGCATTGGTGAACACTTTGATCATCTAATATAAACGTGCAATGTTCCACTACACAGGTCAATAAAATATTCTATGACATAATAGTAGTTTCTGTCTGATCTGTCTCTATTAGTATCTCGATAAAGAAGTGGTCCCAGCAATATTTTGTTATGAAACTTTAGTTTCTTTTTCTTTGTAGATTCCACTGCATCACTTTATTGTATACAGTTACCAATCATCGTGTGTATTGGGGACGGGTAGATAAGGGGGTAGTAAATTAAATCATTTGGTTAAAAATTCAATCAGAAGGTTTATCCATCAACCATTAGTTCTTGCCAGGAACTGAAAGTGAAATCATTAGCTCATTAAAAAACTGGCTGCGTTTTTGGATTGCTAGGAGCCAAATGCTGATCCCTTTTATAACTACCGTTTTTGGAGGAGAGAGAGAGATAAGAAACAAATAAGATATGGGGGTGAAAGTTAAATCCTAAGTGAGGGGTTTGGCGGGTTGGAGGACTCACCAGTTGATCAAGTATGGAGCCATTAATTAGATTTTCCCTCTGATACTAGTGAAATTGGTAGTCATTGATAAAAACACTGCCATGACAGTTAAAGTCTTTGAAGATGACGTGGATCAGACGTAGAATCTATGGTTCTGCATAAGAAGAACCGTGTGGAGGGGCAGAGGGAATACAGATATAGAAAGGAAGAAGATAATTAGGGAGTTTAGAGATAAAGGATGGCGAGGCAAGAGAAGAAGAAGGGCCGCCAGCTTTTCGGGCCGGTTTAGTTTGTCTGGCTGGTCCCCCTATCTACCACAATAATGCATACAAATTTGAAAATAAAACATTTTAACAATGTCTTCGAGATTGTTTTGTTTATATGACTATTTTGTTAAATGGAATTATAAAGTCAATTGTATAGAAGAAGAGAGTTCTGCGTGAGTTTAAGATATTATTATAAAATAATTAATCTATTCCATAATTGTTGCTGCTGGTGAAATACACTGCCCTACGAATCGTAGAGTGGTTCAGGACAGTAGCTCTTAGCACCGATCCTAGTTTGAAGGCCGCTTCATCTCTGACTGTTGTCACAAGGTAATCTTTAACTACCTAGCTGGTCCTATGGGTACAGTGCCCTGATTGGGGGAATTTGGTCTCGTGACCACGCCTCCTCGCTCTCTGATTGGCTGTTGGTTTCCCCCTCCCCTCCTCTTGATCCCCTTTTCAGACATTGGTTCTTGTTCCAAACATGTTGGTACTTGTATTTTCTTGTTTTATTTGTTTTTATGTATGATAGTTGCTTTTTTATTTGTACTCATTGGTTATTTATGTCTGGGTAGGATTGAGATGGGACGTTGGAGTTTTTTTATTGGCGTGCAGTCCATGGTACCGGGCGCTCCTCATTCGGCATCACTGATGAAAGTTGGAACCATCTTCTCTGGCCGGTCGCTTATAGATGAGTGTGGGCCGCCGAGCAGCTGGCAGTCGCGAGACCCCTTTCACTTACCCTCACTACCTCCTCCTCCAGTTTGGCGGGTCGACACGACATGTTGGGACACGACCTTGAATGATGTCGCAATAGGTTTTCCCCGTTGACTGGCGCCAGTTTGGCGGCTTGACAAGACAAGAATAGATCGTGACCTTAAACCCGTGAGCTAGGTCATTGACTCTGTTCGTGTTCGGCGAAAGTTTGATGGCTCGACAAGTCGAGACTCGTATCTACGTCTAAGGGGGACGGAAAGGTTTTGAGTGAATAAAACACGATATTATAAAACATATATTTATTAAACATTAATGGTTTTACAGACATATATTAAAGCTTTCACATACATCATACATAATATTTATTATACACTTTTACAGGAATGCCGCATATATTCACCCATAAGTTTTTATACAGTGTCTCTTAGATGCTTTCGTAAATTTTAGTTCACAATCCAGCATGTAATAGTCCAAACCGACGACTTGACGTTAATAGTAGGTAGCACTGATAATAGCCAGGTTTTTGATGTGCGTTTCCACCGTAGGCTGTTCGAGATCGATGACATCCGCTTATTATCCGCTTATCCGCTGATTATGTTAGCGTGTCGCATACATCCATGAGGAGTGTGTCGATCAAATCGTTGCAAAAGCGTGAGACGGGTGTCAACCACATGTCCCGTCGGTCGACGGCAACGTCAATGAGGTCCCACACATCAAAAAGACGCGCCCAGTTGGTGCTAGATAGGCGACCCGTTTGAGTCCAGCATCTTGTTTCTCGCTTATGACAACCATACGGTCACCGCACATGCGTCTCAGAGAGATTTAATGATTTATCAGACTAATCATCTGAGGAGGTTGCGTGTTGCTGAAAATTTTTGATATGACCGACCTGTAGCTGCCCGGTTCTTTCCACTCTGTACGGTTGAACACCGCACAGTTCCCTCCACATTTTTCCAGCTGGGCATAGGGCGTAAAGTTGTTCTTGACACTCATGCCAACGAAGACCCGCTTGGCGTCGACATCACCCAGTGGAAACAAAGTGTTGAAAATACTTGTGATGGCGAGCGGCTTCGCCGGCTTTGCTTTGCGGGCGCAAACGTCTTGACCTTCCATGATGTTTGTTCGCTTCGATGACTGTCACTATTATGGCCGGCACGCCGCTGGGAAGCTCCTTTTATAGGCGCACGCTGATTGGATGCAACTTATTGAGAGGTGGCAGGCCCCTACAGTCTTGAAAAATGTGTTGTAATATCTCACCAACTTAGCGTCGTTGCTTGTATGGTTGGGGAGCGAGAAAAGGCTTAGGAAAGTTTTCATCGGAATTTTCTGGGTGCGATAGAGAAGGTACATGAGACAGTAATGACCGCAAACGTCTGAGGCGATACTTTGAAGTTGTAGCGTGCTATGAGACGCGTGGGAAGTGTTTTTGCGTATAAATGCCAGATGTGACTTTTTACGGGGCGGAAAACCATAACTATAAAAATATTCTTGCGGAAAACCATAACTAGAAAAATATTCTCCCACGCTGTTCTTGTCGATAAAGATGGCGACCCAATGCGTCCCAGGTTTGGTGTGTGGATCAGTGTTATGACTAGAGCGGCAGGTCGAGCTATTATTGCGGGTAGTTGATCAGCAGGGAAAACACCCGACCGTACAGAAAGGAACCACGGGCTTGTTTTCAGCGCACGTCTTATGGTGTGCGTGTCCATCTTCAATCTTCCAATCTCGAAGTCCCCAAATGACGAAGGCCAAACAGAAATTCCATACAGAACTATGTGCCATGCACATGGTACGGCCCAATTTAAGTGTTTTCAAAGACGAACAACCTCTGTCGTACAAATCTACGATGTGTGTAGACGTGTATTTGACTAGAAACTTTTTCTTTTTTTGCCCCCTTGACCTAGACAGTTTCTGCACGCATTGTGGCATGGGAGATTAGGGATTCGAGCAGCCTTTAATCCACATCACCACTATCCCAGGGAATACTGTGCATTTTGTTGACGATATAGTCTGCACGACACAGTTGACGGTTTCGGTGAGAGCTCTGGTGAAGCTCACTTCGATGCTCAAAGATCCATGCCTCGACAAATTCCAATGCGATGTCATGTGGGTGGACAGATTAGGTGTGAGATCGAAAGCCATGAGTTGATATCCCTTAGGAAAGGCTTCCCGTGTTACGTCACTACCTTCGTTCATGAAATGGATACCCGTTCCATAAAACAGTGTGTGTTAGGACATGACATATTTGCCGTTTGAAAAATCGGGCTGTAGCGGTTTCGACGGCACTAGAAGGCCTAATTTAACTAACTATTAAGGAATACCAATGTTATTTAATGATTAGATTAACAGATACTATATATCTCTAAAACAATAATTGTAACTGTGTATCTACAAATTGTAATCGATTCTTTATTTTATTTCATTTATTTATTTTATTACTTATTTTACCACAATGTTTGATATGTATATATTCTTCCAAATATATTGGTAATCAGAGTTAATTTATTTTTATGTATTATTTTACAATTAATTTATAAATGGTATAAGTCTATTATTTATATTACTTTACCATCTTTTAATAGATCTAAGTAAAGGCAGCATCGGTAGAGGCCACACTGCCCACGCATATTGTGGGGTGACTAAGATAATCAATTAAGTCGCTGGTGGAGGGGTTTCAATATTTTTTTCTAACGGAGGGAGGGGGGGGGGACGTTGCTTGAGTATTATTTGTATTTCTTCTGAATTTTAAAGAAATGCAAATAAGGCAGATAGGATCACAGGCAAAGATGGTTATAAACAGTTAAGAAACTTTAACTTAAGAGATATAAATGTATTATTTTAACAAAATACTTGTAGGCTACTATACCTAATACTTTAATGTAGCTTTCAAAATATAAACGTTTAACATATGAAATCAATGATCGAGAAAGTGCAATGATGACTTATAGTTCCGTATTTTATACTAATTACTAAATTACATATTTATTGCAATAATTCAATAATAAATTAGTTATTTACTAACTTGATTGGATATATACTGTACACAACTGTACTTGAATAATTGTGTCCCATTTTATCATACTATAATTGTATGGAAAGATGAATTAATACAGTTTATCTTCTATAATAAAGATAATATCTCTCAAAAAGATTTAACGGCATTTTGTAAGACCTGACGAATGGTTACATGGTCTAGCAGTCAGCATTACTAGCAACTAAACTAAAGACCCCAGGCTCAATTTACGGTGATACCATTGGTATTTTTCCTAAATGAAAATAGTTTCTATGATCACCATTGTACGGTTATTATTATTATTATTATTATTATTATTATTATTATTATTATTATTATTATTATTAATTTACATCGAGTCTTACTACCGTTCGGGTTATACGCTTTTAGGTGACCTGGCGGTTTAGGGGTAAGGTGTCAAACTTCTATGCTGGCGGCGGGGGTTCAATCCTCAGTCCCGGCACAGATTTATCTGATTACCAAACCCTTCCTTCACCTCTGACAATACATCTTGTGAATGTGGGGAATGCCAGGCCTCCACCGTGGTTCGAATTCCACGTTAAACTATAGGTCCTCCATTTCATCTCACAATCACCCTACCATTACACATTAGCGTAAGTGCGTATAACCCAAACGGGTAGTAAGACGCGGTGCTAATAATAATAATAATAATAATAATAATAATAATATATGCTTTTAAGTACCTAATGGGTTAGGAAATTGGAAAGGTTACATTTTAGAGGAAGTAACCCGCATTTGTCAGGAGGGAGAGTGAAAAACCACTCCTGTTCACCCAGCCGAGATTCAAACATCATTCTTTCTGTCCTTGGCAGTCTAGCTCAAAATGAAACTAGCGCATCAGTTAACTACGCCACCGAAGCGGGTCATGGTCTTGTTAATTAGGCTTAAGACTTTTACTGGCACAAAGTAATCATCATCATCATCTCATCGGGCCGAAGTAACTGCTCTTACATGTTGGTACAACCTCAGAAGGTTACATATCTACCACCATCAGTAAAATAGGCCTACCGGGAAAGTTTATCTGACAAACTCTAGTGGCATATGAAAAAAACACCTATTTTTTATTAACCATGTCTTATTACATACTACCTATTAGGTGTATACACTTATGTATTAGTTACACTAATGGTTTTAGTGATTGGATGGTTATATTCAGAGGACGTGTACCCGCATTTGTGTGGCAAGAGAGTCAAAAACTATTATGGAAAAACTACCCTCATTCACCCAACCAAGATTCGAACCTCGATCTGCCTGTCAATGGAAATCTGTACTACTTCAGGAGTAGCGCGTTAAACCACGTGCCCACCGGAGTAGGTCAAAAAAGTATCTTTTCTATGCGTCATCTTATGAAAGTTAGACTTTAGCAGATGATAAACACCCGTGCAGAAAAAGAAAAATGATTCCTTATTGATTAGCAAAATAAATTTTACTTTTTGTTTACAGTTGTAATACCCTAATAACCCCTAATGACAATGAAAAAACTAATAATAAAATTAAAATATTGGTTTGGCTAGCTTAAATTTTGGCAAACTTTTCTTTAGACTCTTTGGGGCTAGTTTCCCATCTCAGACCCCTGGTTGGTTCACTCAGTCGAAACAGATGCCTCGTCTGTATGGAGGAAACGGGAGGGCGGTTGGGGTTCAAAACAGACTAAATACTAAATTTGTAGGAATAAAGAAAACATATACATACCACAACTCTTTATATCACATACATAAAAATACAGTTATTGTAATAGCTTTACTAAATATGAAAGACCGACTACATGTGCACTACGCCACACAACAATGAACGTGTATTATCGCTATGTACCGTTCTCCACCTCCACTTCTAATAGCTAGAGGCCACAATAACCTAGAAGAGGGTGGACGTAATCTAAGTAATTTATTATAACAAAAAAATTGGAAAATTTGCAAGTTTAAGAAAAATTTGAATTAGTTATTCAAGGTAAAACAATAGAGGTAAACAAAATATACATGGCCTCACAAGGCAAACTGAAGAGTGTTGAAAAACATATAAATATGGTAGAGACTGCACTTGCGTAGTACATTTGAGAATATATTTCACAATCTCACAGTAAAGTATTCATTTATATAAACTAATCTAGAAGAGACCCATTAGCAAACAAAATCGTTAATATTATAGTAAAGAGCTTAAGAAGCCTCTTTTAAATGGTTAACAATGTGCCTGAATCATCATTGTAAATTCAGATTAAACAAATTTTAAATTTTAAGATTAAATTTAAATATCTATCCAGATTTTTATAAAATACACAAAGGTTTAACTTCTCGACATAATTCAAAATTCTGTGGGACTACTGCTTCCACCACTTTTGAAGTAATCGAGAAGGTTCCGACACGTTAATATTTAACATGTTAATAGAAAACTAAGCAATATTATAATACAATACATGTAATTTATCACTAAATGAATCAAGCGGCAAAAAGGAAACATTAAGTGTTCCATAAAATAGGTTTACTTTAAAAACTAAATCTTCTAGTGAGAAATTACAGACGCCTACACTGAACGGTTTCAATCGAATTATTATTGTAAGTGTTCAAATACTCAAACCCATTAAAGCTCGTTTAGATTTAAATAATCAATAAAATATATAAAATTTATATATTGCTATCCTGAAGCGATTCTATCCAAGTCCAGACCAGGACTTCTCGGTGTTGTGTCTGATATAATAGTCAACTATGCTAGCTGAGTGTTATCATTATATAGGTCTAGTTGATTGATAAAGAGGTGGGAGGTTATCCTATTAAAATTACAACGCCACATCGTGAACAAGTGCTAACAGCATGACCCAAGTCACGTAGGCCAGACATCTGGTTAGTTGCAGTTAAAACTTGGCACATGTTCAAGTTTCTTAGGTTGGACATCAGGCTAGATGCAGATAGAACTTTGCACATTCCCAGGTCACGTAAGCCGGACACCTGGTGAGTTGGCCGTTAAAACATGGAACGTTCACCAAGTCACGTCGACCGGACACCTGGCGGGTAGACAGTTCAAGATTGTGAGTGGTCCGTCTGTTTTCTGACTGGGGCAATCAGCGCATTTCTGGATCCCCTATCGAAACATCTCTTTGCTACATCACTCCTAACTTTTTAGGACTTCCTTTCATTATAGACATAGGAGTGAACAGGCTGGTCATGGAACTTGTGCTAAGCCAGGTTATAAAATGAGTGAGTAAATATATATTGTAAACATAATAAGTTTTGTAAATCTATGGAATTGCAGGATGTTTATGAGTATTGGATTATTTGGGGCCAGTAGAACTAATGTAGCATTAGCTAGTATTGCTAATGTTATAGCTATTCAGTGTCAACCCCTACCCCCTCCATGAACCTTCCTTATTTATGGCATTACTCCCAATCACGGGTCAAATACCTAAAAGCTCCCAATAACAGGAACAACAACAAAAAATCTCTTTGACAGCCACCTCTAAGAAACACGCCCTGGAAACCCAAAGTGAAATGAACAGACCCACAACAAACATCGGCTCCAGGCGGCAATGGAAGGCAACATAAAGACATTCAACGGATGACAACATAAAGGCTAAACGTGAAATATCAACATGGAAACTAAATAGTTTTACAAAGAATTCAGTATTTTTATACATTTAAGACCACAAAATCTCTAAATTAGAGTGTTGTAATCATTTACCGAACTTTATGACAAAAAAAAAGCATGGGTGTGTCTGTTCAGAAATTTAAAATCAATGCTTTATTACTACCCTAGTTCAAACTTGGATTTTGTCATGTCATGTACAATGTTCAAGCTACTTTAGCTACTCTTTGTAGACAGCATAATTGTTCAATATTAGGTATATTTCAAAATAGGAAGAGATAATTTCAACAAACTAGAAGCTAGTTTTCATTGATTTGATTATTGTTTGTTTTGTAGTCGATATTACGTCTTTCACATGTTGAATTTTTACTTTAATTGTGTAACGATGTTACAAAAAGAACAACTAACTCAATCAAATGCGAGTACACTCACCATCTGCCTTGTTGAACGTAGCGGTGCTAATAATAATAATAATAATAATAACATTGTAAATTAGTATAGGTTTTGGCAATAGTCTATTTCTGCCTAATCTTAACTCTAACTTTGTTTATTGTAAGATACAGGCTAGCTTGGTTGGGATTATAAGACATCCCCTTTTGGTCGTATTTATCACGGCTCTTGTGCGCCGTTTGTCAGGTCATTAGCTCGGGAGGCTGGCAAGCTTTTATAAACTCGTTATTTACATTTGGGACATTACGCCGCTATTGGCGGGTTCGGGGGATATTATGGTATTTACGTTAGTGTGCTCTGGAAAATATATATATTTCTTTAATATTGTAATGTTTTTATATCTTGTAGTTACCCTGTAACTTTGTATATTGGCGCCGTGTCGTCATTTATCATGGCCATAGGTAGCTGGGTGACTGATATGTGATTGTAGGGACGCCATGTTCGGTATTAAAATCTTTACTTTAGAGTAGAGATGGGTCAAATCCACTATTTCTCGAATCCGAATCTCGAATCCGAATCTACATTTTATTTTCGAATCTCGAATCTCAAATCCGAATCCGAATCCTAGCAAATCGTTTTAAATTTTAATTATTTACAAATAGACCTACATTATACAATATAGGTCTAAACTGTGAATTGAGATTTATTTCAATTGTGCTTTCAATTTTTATCAACCCCAACCACCCCTCACAAAATACAGGTTAAAATCCAGCCAAATTAAACAATCTAGACTCTTATTAATGTTTAAAAATCAAATAAATTAAAATTTGAGTGTCTTTTAGTTATTTTTAAAAGTGTTGTTAGAATGAGTTAAGTTTATAAAAATAACATGTGAAATAAACAGATTAGGCCTAGATATCCTTTGATCAACTTAAATCATCATTAAAGGATATTTTATTGTATTAAGATAGCAAAAATAAAAATACAAACGGATATTTTTAATAAAGATTAAAACATGTTTAACAACTAAACATACTTTGGAAATAGTTAACTCAATAATACCTAAGTTGTTTTATTATCTTCTTATACATCCATTATCTATTTTCGCGTAGAAAACAAATATATTCGATTCTTGCGATGTATCGATTTCTGAGAATACATTCTATTTAAAGCACGAACATATTTTCGACTACAATATGTTCATTCCCATGTTATAAGGCAGGACTACGTTTGAATATTTCTACAATTACTTCAATAATATTTAAAAAAATATTAAACTCTAAGTTAAAATCAATTTAAAAACAAATAATGGATTAGCAAGTCGTTATTTGATCCTTAAAACTCGAGAGCGCTTACTAGGTGATCAGGTTACCTGAATCGATTTTAAACAAACAATCGATATACGATACGATACGATACGTAGGCCGGTAGAGATAAATAAACAATTTTATCGCTGTCTGACTGTTGACAGTATTTATTTTTCATGAAACCCAACAAAATGTCTAACTTAAGGATTGTATGCAATAAATTGGGGTTCTTTGCGTAGTTGTAGATAATTAAAACCAGTTGGCTAGTAAGATGTAACAGTATCTTTATTTTAATCATCACTCGGGCGAGTAAACATAATATGTCATGGCGGCTGACTAAATATCGTGTGTAATGTGTTCTTATTTCTAATTTTTAAAAAGCCGTAATTTGTTTTATTTATTTCGAGTTTATTTGTAATTCTAGTTTTAATTTTCAGTTTTTGAAGAGTTTTAATGTGGTCATTAAATATTTACAAGATGTTCGTGGGGTGAAAGTTTTATAAGTGGGCATGTGCCGAAACGGTCGAGTCCAAGTTTCCCATACAGGAGGGAGGGTAGGGTACTAGGCACGTAAGATTTTCCACCACACCTAATGATTATTTTTATTTTTTAAAGAATATTTTATTAATGATTATCTCTTTTCTCCGACAAAATAAATATTACGGATTAAGTAGTGTTTTTCAAGTAGGCCTAACTAAGTAATTTTTGAATTCAAGATATTATGCTTTGTTTATGAGGTGAAAGATTCGATCATCGAATCCAGTAAAACACCGAATCCTCGAATCTCGAATACTTGCCAGGATTCGGTGGATTCGAGGATTCGAAGATTCGAGTGGCCCATCTCTACTTTAGAGTCATGTAAATTTTCTTGGGATGATGTGTTTACATAAAATGGCTCACGTCAAACCTTAGTCTATTTTGGATTTGAAGATGGAAATATGTATGTATTAAGGTCTTCCGCTTTATACCTAGGGAAAATATATTTACATCGAAGTCTTCAACCTCAAACTCTTGTGAGTTTTAATATTATTGGACGTTACGTTTATATTAATGTTTCTTATTTGAGACCATCTGTCATCATAACTATCTTGTAAAATATTATGTTTAACTTCGAACTTCAATTTTATAAACTAAACAATATTACTACATTTGTAATTTAATTTATGTATCGTCCATTGTTTTATTACAAATAAAACAAATATTGTTATTCTCTTGTAACTCCTTGACAATTTTTTACGCCTCCAAGTTAGTTAAGGTGGTTACAATTGGCCTGAATAATAGGTATAAGCGTGTTTAATTTGTAATGAAATTTTTAATAATACTAGTTGAAGTACCTGGTGTTACCTGGAAGTAATGTTTTTAGTTTTTGATCTTACGTGGAAGGTAACTTTAAGCCCTGCGTTGCCCATGTAATTTAAATAAAAATCCAATAAAGCTTTTTAAATTCTGTTCGAGCATGGGGACTAATAATTCTAAACAAGTAAGACATATGCGTGCGGTAGATAGCGTGCAACGCTTCGACGGACAGAAAAATAGACATTTCTGATTGGCTAGATTTAAGTTGGGTTTTTTTTAGCACCGCGTCTTACTACTCATTCAGGCTGTACGCCCATACACTAATTACGCTAAATGGCTAGGGATGAGTTAAGTTGAATTTAGAATAAATGTACCCACATTTAAGTCGAGAGAGGTGGTGAAAAACCGTTTAAGGAAAATCATCCTCAGTACACCCGACATGGATCGAACCTCTACCGGTATCTCATAGTCATCGGCAGTCTGGTCTATTGTGAGGGTAATGCCTTAGACCATGCGGCCACCGAAGCGGATCTTATAATATTAATTTTATAGTATGGATTGGAGATAAAGGCGTAACGAATGCTGATTATATTCAGGACAAATACACAAATTAAAAGTTGGTTGAATGCTCTTATTGGTACTCAAACTGGTTACTCATAATACGTGTTACAAAATTTAAATAAAAACACAATTCTATTGTTAAAAATATTAAACTTATATTGCTGTTAAAGCTCGTTTTATAATCATAACCACTTACTTGATCTCTCACTTTGCTAACACAGTAAAACGCCATTAGACCAAACACCAGTAGTCTGATAATCAGAACATACTTTTCGGAAATAGGGGAAAAAATTAAGTCAAATCACAAATGTAAGATATGTTGTTGGTTAACAAGCTCAAAGTTAAAAGGGAATTGTAAGAAACAGTGATATCTTATAATAAATGCTTTAGATTTACTTGTTGTAGTCAACACCATAATGTTTTCCTATAACTAAAAATAATGACAGTAGCCTATATATTACGTGTTATACATCAGTTAAATAAATGAAAATTGGATTAAACTTATTCAACTGTAAATTAAAATTCGTTAAAATACTTTATCCTTGTATTCTCTGCTTAATTCGAATGTTCGCTTATCCGAACAAGCTTCGGTCCCTATTAGTTCGGATCATGAAAGTTCTAGTGTATTACAAATTAGGGAAAACCTAGAGGTGTAACCAATCAGCCCAATTGGTTGCCAAGGTAGCTAGCGTGTTAATATCGTAAGAGTGTATATTTGTAATTATCCTTGGTATTATGGTTTTGTGCAGTAAATAAATTGCTTATAAACAAACACACGGAATTGGATTCCCCCCTCCCCCATTTTCTAACCAATCCCACCTGCTTCACCCTAATTACTTAAATTAATTGCCAAAGAATTCAAAAATAAACTTGTCATGAAACGCTTACTTCGCACACGACCATGTCTTTTTTTAAATATTTTGTGCTTAAATCAAGTTTTATGATATATACATAGTTTTTAAACATAACTTTAAATAAGGAGGCGTTTTATTACGTAAGCATCATAAGAAAAGAGGGGGGTTTGAGATTTGCTTATTTTTGCTGACAAGGGGGAAGGAGGGGTCAGAACAATGCTTACGTAAGACAGAGAGAATGGCGCAGTGATCTAATCACCCCAAATGGACACATAATAATTAAAAGTGTCGGGGTGGGGAAGGTGGGGTTGGTTTGCACATTTACTTTTTTTTTAAGTGGAGGGGAGGGAGTGCTTTATTAATACTTGAACTCCCCCTAGCCTAATCTATCTATACCTAATCAAACTTTACCAAACCACATTTAGGTACTTGTCATATTTTGTTTTTTTAATAATTGAGCTATAATAAATATTAAGAAAATCATATTTTTAAATAAGAAAAATCTTCCCGGTTCACCCCCCCCCCCTCCCCTAGTTCCGGTACCTTTGGTTGCACTATAACAAAAATAAAACTTCACACATCCGTTTCCTCTTACAAAATGTTTCCGCTGATGTTTGGTCGGTGTAAGTAGGAAGATAAATTCCTTGCGACAGCATTAAAAGAAATATAGGTGTGGGTTTTTAGTGTGCAGCGCATCGTCTATACATAAGGAGCATTTTAAAGAACACAGTTGTTGACAATTTAGTAGCGAAATTGTGCGCTGCTTGTAAAACCGACTTTGCCGGCATGCTCTGCTATGGAGTATAATAAATCCCAAACTTTATAGAACGAAGGAGTACTTGCACCAGAAAAAAAAACGTGCTGGAGCCCTTAAATAAATTAGACTAATATTAATAACATTCCCTAACCGAAATTAAATTTTAAGTTACAGGTCTTTTAGAACTTAAAATACATTTCACATCTACTTATTTGTGCAAAAGGCTCAATTTGCAAAATGCAAAATTTAAATCAGTATAAATATATTTATTATTGTTTTGGGTGAGCTCGCTTATGATCAAATAGGGCTCTAGTATTTGGAGTAATGGCTGTCATCTGTGAATTCAGATTATCTAAATTTAGTCTTTGTAGCAATATACAATGAAAAATGTTTACTCTTAAAAATGCGTGATTGAGAAACGCATAAAAAAGTCAAAGTTTAATTCCCCATTTCAGGTTATTCCTTGTGTATTTTTCTTGAAAATCTGTAATTTCTTCCCCCATAAATTTTGTTTTTAAAGATTTTTTTAAAATTTATTTATGTTGATCTCTCTTTTAAAGACATTTGGCTGGCACTGCCGAATGTTTTTTTATTGAGATTTGAAAAAATTAGCAATCTTAATTACTGATGCTATTTTATAGTGTGAAAAACAAATAAATAGTATTCAAAAAATTGTTCACGGAACCTGAGAGGACTGAGCTCTACGGAGTACAGTTTGAAAAATGCTGTTATAAAGGCTAGAATAATTCGACACACTGCCGCCTCTATCGAAATGCACGTTGTATATTTTGAACACTTATAAGCATGAATGGTTGTATCTTGTAAGGGAAATTTTTGTGAATGTTGTGACTTTAATCACCTTTCTTGGAACCAATGGTGTGTAGTAGAGATGGGAAAAACAGTGATTTTACTATATCAGTGAATACAGTGACTGTGATTTTAAAATATCGGTGATTTATACCAGTGATTTTTCACTGTTAGTATTTAGCTGCTGTCCGAGTAGGCGCGTACAATCGAGTATCGAGTAGGAGTATGGAGTATTTCTGAGTACTGGGTATTTACTATTTACTCGAATAATCCCATGACATTCGGTTGTCGGTTGGAACTTGAAAGGAGAACTAATTACTTGGAAGTTTGGCGGCTTGCAATGGAATTCGATACTTAAAGACTTAACATAAGCTCTTTCTGTCGGCACTCGGCAGTCGGCACTGACATTGACATTATTGACATACAGCTACCTAATATCTGGGTTTCGTGTTGCCTGACTAATGTACAGTCAATACAAAAGTATGCGTTTTAAGAAGTTTAATACAATTGAAAAATAGAGAAATAAAATATGTTATTTAGTATTTTATAGTGAAATGTTATGTAATTTGGGCAAAATTAGTGGTCCAACAAACATTATGTTAAACTTGAATACCAATATTAACTTATTTTACGTACTATGAGAAACTCTTGTAATTGTGTAATTTATTTAGTGATTCCCGGCAAAGATTTATCTGATTACCAAACCCTTCCTTCACCTCTGACAAGACATCTTGTGAATGTGGGGAATGCCAGGCCTCCACCGTGGTTCGGATTCCACGTTAAACTGTAGGTCCTTCATATCATCTCACAATCACCCTACCATTACACATTAGCGTAAGTGCGTATAGCCCGAACGGGTAGTAAGACGCGGTGCTAATAATAATAATATTTAGTGATCTATTTCACTACAATTAAAATTTATGTGAGATTAAAAATGAACATAACATAATGGTGATTTGTTTAGAAAACGTTTGGAAAGCAGGTCATATATTATATTATTGTAGTGTTATTTTATTTTAAATACCGTACATATAATAGTAGATGAGCTATACATCTAATAGAAGCAAATAAACCTATAAGATGCTAGAAAATATTTAATCAATTATTATATAAACACACTTTAGATTAGACTATAGGATGATGAGGATCATCAACGCATTGTAAATAATATATTAAGGTTTATTTCTATTTTTTCTATTTTGTTATTTATTTTAATTCATTATTTACAATTTTGGGGATAGGATCACCGAAAAAAAGAAATGATTTTTTTTCGTAGCCTACTTTTAAAAAGAATCCGAAATGTGATTTGCTTAGTAAGCTAAGCTTGCTTTTGTATTTTGCTCTTAACAACAAATGTTTTGTATTGAAAATGCATGTGAAGGAAACATTTAAACTATTAAAGTCATTTTTACGTAGCAATCTTATACTGATTTTGATAAATGAGCTCTAAGAGATCAAGTGTTTTAAATAGAAATAACACGTAAAACATGCCAGCCAATAAGGTCGATTCTCAATTAGTTGGTAGAAAATAAAAAATAAAAGAATAACAAAGGCCGCGAAGCGAGTATTTATTTGAGTGTCTAGAAAAAAAAAGCAATACTAGCTCCGTAGCTCGAGTATTTCGAGTATTGTGAGTATTGTGAGTATTTCGAGTATTGTGAGTATTTCGAGTATTTCGAGTATTGTGAGTATTTCGAGTAGTTCGAGTATCGCTGATATCTCAATCACCGATACTTTTGGGATCGAGTAACTGGGAGTATCAGTGATCAAATGGTATCGGTGAAAAAATCACAGTCAGTTATATATCGCCCATCTCTAGTGTGTAGGCCTATTCTTACTCAAGGTTAGTAGAAGGGAGGTTGTCTCGATTGAACACGCATCGTTCTGCGCATGAAATAAAGTGATGTAAGCTATAACCCTTCAGCTGTACACAAACAAGTCTTGTAAAGAACGATTTTAGTTTGTGAAGGGAAAGTTAAAAATTTTAAAAAGTTTATGTTTTGATGTAATGTAATTAGCTTTAAGAAATGTGTGCTTGGATCAATATATTCTTTTAACATAATGTATTTATTATGCGTTTATTTTTTGTCATAGTAATAACTCATTTCCAGTAGGTAGGCCTATTATTGTCTATGTATTAGGCCCTATGCTGTAGATAAATAATAATGCTGTCGTTGAACTTACTTAATGCAAATGTTTTATGTTAGATTGCAATAGGAAGAATTTCTAATTTGTAAACTTAATGTTTAGACCAGTGTTTCTCAACCACCGGGCCCTGGCATCAAATATCTGGCCGCAAGAAGTGCTCCAGGAATTTTTCATTTTAATTTTTTAGGTATTTTTCACAGCGCATAAATATATTTTGTACTTCCGTTTCTTTTTTCAAGCCAACACCATTAAAATCAATGTAATAATACAATAATCAATTTTAAACTGAATAATATTATACATTTTTGATTATCAGAATGGGATATGTCACAAATCAAATTAATTACAGCACGAATTACTTTAATGAGATTGGCATGAGGAAACTAGAATATGCTACAAGATTTCATTAGTCCCGTGATTGATAAATAATTATGATGTAATTTTATATTTTTAAACATGCCACACCGAATATAGAAGTATACTAATACTCTCTATGATAATGCTATAGTTAATTATTAACAGTTTGATTATTATTAGTTGAATGTATGAATTTTTCAAGTAATTGGAAAGGTATTTAACGAAGAATAAATTTGTTGGGAGTGGGCTCTCATCTTACAAAAAAAACGGGCCGGATTTCTACAAAATCACTAATGGAGCTTTTTCAAGATTTGAAGAAAACACTTGACTTTCACTACATTCTAACTCACCAGCTCAATCAAGATATACTGGAGGATCTATTTTCCCAGATTCGAACCAGAGGAGGGCTAAATGATCAGGCCTCTCCTCTAGAAACAATTTATCGTTTAAGAATGATAATTTTGGGGAAAACGCAAGATATTAGAAAAAATTAAACCCTGGTAACTGTGATGAATATGAGTAGCTATGTTGTAGTAAAAGTCATGAAAGCTAGTGGTGTTTCCAGTCCTATTGAAGGATCAAATACGAATGAAATAACAAGTGAAGAAGAATTAGTTGAGTTTAATAGTCCAATATCAAAGGATGAGCCGAACCATGGACTTGACAAACTTAAAGTTAGTGCAATTGAGTAATTAGCAGAATGGGTTGCGAAAAAACACATCAAAAAATTTCCGCATCTTAGTAGCTTTACCTATAAACCTTAGCCTGAATTTACACCACCGTCCTAGATTAGGCACTTGTCTTATCAGAACCATCTGCTGAATGGCTATCTAAAGCGTTAAAACTGGAAAAAGATTTTGTAAAACATCATGGTGCCGAAGTTATTAAGGGGCCATTAGTAGTGGGTAGCTTGGTGGAAAAGGCCTCCAAAATAGTTCCAGATGTACCAAATGTTGTGTTAAAACATTTTTTAAGCAAATAACATTCATAAGAATGAAATGTCTTAATGCCAATTCCCATGCATTCAAGAATTATAATGTAAGTGACAAATCCAGAAAAAATATTAAACAATACAAAAAGATTTTATGTTCATAGCTTTCATTCTGATAAAAGTTTATCCACTGTTGGTAATGCTCTTAAAAAGACTGTAATTACTTTATCAAAAATAGATATGGGTAAAATACAAGTAGGCCTTCCAGTGTCAGCCTTAATAAGGAATCGGACACATTATTTTTCATTATTGTTTGTTTACTTTGTGAATAAAGACATGACCATTGTATCAATATTGTATTGAAATTATCATATCAGATTTAAAAACAATAATATCGTTAGCTAGTAGGATTTCTCCTACGAGTGTTATTTTGCTTTGCTTTTAATTGCATAGGCTATTCCTTAAAATAAGTAAAAATATATATATTCCCAATAATATTATGTAAGTATAGGCCTAAATACATTCTTGATAAAAATGCATTCCTGATAATATGTGAATGTACTCATATATTATAATCCAATAAAAATTATATAAATATATAATCTAATGTAAATATTATATTCCTGATACCAGTAGGAATAATATGTGAAAATATACATATATATTCATACATAAAACTAATAATACGTTGGTTTCTATTAATATGTAAAATAATGGTTTCAAATAATATATCTCTATTATGCCCAATGATATGTATAAATGTATATATTCCTAGTAATATCATTATATATAGTGTAATTATGTATATAATAATGTAATGTGTAAATATATAATCGCTCCTTAGAAACAAAAATTGAATTATTATTGCATATTTAAATAAATAAAAATTATCTCAACAGTAGCTTTCTTGTTTTAAAATGTTAACACTCTTTAACCGAGAATTAAATACAACATCTAAACTTTTTAAAATTCTTATTTAAAATTTTATGATTTCATCATCATTGCCTTGTAAGAAGCCATAAGCTAAAATTAAATTAAATAATATTTGATGTGTTTACAAACTAGAAGAGCATATAAATTGACAAGGCTTTCCCTAATTTTTCGTGAGAGGATAAGTTGGCAAGGAGCTACCAGTGACGTCACACCTCCATTCCTAGCTGTCCACACAGGACTTATGAGAATGAGACAATCCCCTTTCTATTAACCTTGATTCTTATTCACTTTATGGCATTAGGAAATCGAACATTCATTTCCGCACTTACAAAAGTACGCCACCTATCCCTATCTTGAGCTAGTTCTATCCAGCCCACCTCATTACATCCTATCCCTATCTTGAGCTAGTTCTATCCAGTCCACCTTATTACATCCTATCCATATCTTGAGGTAGTTCTATCCAGTTCACCTCATTACATCTTATTTCTATCTTGAGCTAGTTCTATCCAGCCCACCTCATTACATCCTATCCCTATCTTGAGCTAGTTCTATCCAGTCCACCTTATTACACCCTATCCCTATCTTGAGGTAGTTCTATCCAGTCCACCTCATTACATCTTATTTCTATCTTGAGCTAGTTTTATCCAGTCCACCTCATTACATCTTATTCCTATTTTGAGCTAGTTCTATCCAGTCCACCTCATTACATCTTATCCATATCTTGAGCTAGTTCTATCCAGGTCACCTCATTACATCCTAGCCATACCTTTGTAGCATGTCAATCAGACAGATTGGACAGCTACAATTAAAAGTCAATATTTTTTATAATTTATGCAAGAAAGAAACTATGTTAATTGAATCTACCCCGAAGTCTATTTTCTCTGACTAGATGCAGTCTAATACAATTACTTATCTCCCTACATTCAAACACGTGGTTGGTCAAAATTATCATCCTTTTATAAATACTGTACTAGATATCAAAGAAGAGGATTAATATTATTGTATTTATGAATAAAATACGTTAACGCACACCATTTGCTATTGGATGATGTCAGATAAAGTTACATACACTTGCCATGTTGTCCACAAGA
Organism: Timema californicum; assembly: GCA_902141385.1. NCBI lineage: Eukaryota > Metazoa > Arthropoda > Insecta > Phasmatodea > Timematidae > Timema > Timema californicum. The sequence goes on along the minus strand of CABFOW010002028.1, from coordinate 74,901 downwards.
AAAAATAATAAAGTACATCTATATCACAAATTCTCATAAAAATAATAACGGATCTTAAATAATATAATCATACCAGAGATATTTAAATAGAAATTGCTTTCATTTCCACTCACCCTGTCAAGATGTTGTTTGATTGAATGGCCACATGGTAGAAGAAAATTATTAGAAGATGGCAGCCATACGTGCTTACATTATAACACCTGGCTAAGGAAAGGAATGCGTATCAAGTTCGACCTACTGACCCACTCCACGTCAAGAGACTCTAGCGGTGAGCCAAGGAAGCTTGTTCCTCCCTCTCCCCGCAAGTGAATTTCTCTTGTTAATTTTTTCTTTCTGCCCGCCTTTGTCCGTATTTCTCCTTTCTATGTTCCTGTTGTTTATCACCTTCTCTGCTTTGTTGCGTCCGTATCAGATTGAGTAGTATATAAGGGGCCACGTCCAGGTTCCCATTAGAGCCCATTTACTCCAAACCAACGTTGAAGGAAGAACCTCTGTATCGTCACGAATTGAAGACCACGTCGACCATGAAGTTTGAGGCGTCAGATTCACCGCCATCCTGGAAAGGATGACGCACTTCGATGACAACTATAAGGTTTGTACCGTTGGATCCACCGCAGCCATGGATAGGACCACGGACTTCAATTGATTGAGTATTTCAAAGTTATCTACGAATCCTTAAGACTCAGAATCTAATTTTTGTAGTAAAAGATAGGCAATGTCTGTTTGCACCTTTTTAGTTTTCTATACATTGTCAGAGACGATTTTCATTTGTGTTGATAGTATGTCGAATTGACTATGGATCATCTGCAAGTGTTGTTGACTTCCTAACTTATAGGTTTATTTTGTTATTTAAATGTTGTGTCCTCCATAATGAGGGACAAGTCTAATAACAGCTAGTTTCATGTATGTTACATCAGTTCTAGAGACTATGTTGCTCTGTATATTTGCAATACAGTGTTTACGTTACGAGCCTTGGGCTTGGAATACAGTAATGTCCTAGTTAAAGACTTGCTAAACTTCCACAAGTTCCCTTAGTCTAACTTGATCCAATGTTTGGCATGACGCCGTAAACGTCATGTACACCTGTTTAATTTTTGGAGGGCTACAACCAGCTTGTCTGTATTGGATTACATATCTCAGTTGAGTTGGTGGAATTCTTTATTTTGTGTTTGGTTAAGTAGTTACGCTTCACGTACTGTATTAGTTTGGGTGCGCAACCCAGGGAACTGCTATAGAGTCATAGTGGGGTTCGCAAAAATAATACCCTTTTTCTTTGGCCGGTTTTTGTGCTTCTATTGTGCTAGTGTTACTCTTAGTTTAATTCCAATTAGGTTTGTGTGTACTTTAGAATGCGTTGGCAGTACCATAAGGGAAAGTGACCAGCCATAGTACTATTTTGTTGACACCTGCTTATTAGCCATCACCCACTATAATCAAGGAACTTTTCTATTGTTTATCATTATACTAAATGTTTTAAAGAGTTTAATTTACAACCCAGGCTGGCTTAACTGATATAAAGTTATATATATTTATATATACATCTTGTTCTATATTTTGTTATTAACTTCTTGATTATTTTCTTTTTCAGAACAATTCATCCAGTAGTCCGGCTCCTATTCAGCCCTAGTAGCTACAGCAGAATATTCAAATTCACAAAGTCAAATCATCTGCATCAAATTTCAAAGTATAACCTGTAATATCACTGTAAAACCTCAATTATGTTATTTCTGTTTTATTGTAATAAATCTAAATGTTGTTAAACATAATTCTTTTATATGAAATGTATCACCTGTAGGACAACAGCGTGTCACCATGAGCTAGTTATATCCCGTCTACATCATTACACCCTATCCCTATCTTGGGATAGTTCTAACCAATCCACCTCATTACATCCTATCCCTATCTTGAGCTAGTTCTACCCAGTCCACCTCATTACACCCTATCCTTATCTTGAGCTAGTTCTATCCAGTCCATCTCATTACAGCCTATCCTTATCTTGATCTAGTTCTAGCCAGTCCACCTCATTACATCCTATCTCTTTCAGGTCCATTCTAATATTATCCACCCAACTGTGTCCAGGTATTCCCAGTAGTCTCTTCCCATTGAGTTCACCAGTCAGTACCCTGAACAAGGTTCTAGATTCTTTCATTCGTGCTGCTTGTCCTTCTCACCGTAATCTACGAGACTTCATTATCCTAACAACATATTGTGATGAGTACAGGGTATGTAACTCATCATTCTTTAACCTTCTCACCACCATTTTTAAAAATTAATGAGAATTTTTTTAAAAATATTCACCATAAAAACCTGCCTCTGACTATAACCAATACCTCTCTGCCGGTGTCGAATAGCATTTTAATACCCTGGTAAAAATATATGTTAAATTTTATTTTTGTCACGGGTTCGGGCTATACACATGTGAACCAATTACGTTTTAATGTGATAGACATGAATACATTTGAATAAAGTGGGGGTGTAACAGCATTATCCTGGAGGCAGAGGGGAAAGACCATTTAGAAAAAACCACCCTCAGTACACCCGATCGGGAGTCAAACTCCATTCTACCCATCATAGGCAGTTCTGTCAATTTTGAGAGTGATGCCGAAGACCAAACGTGTCAAACACTTTTGATCATAAGGGTCACATTGAAAATTGAAAATTGAAAGTTATGAGTGGCCACATTAAAAAAAAAATCCATATTTGTCTATAGCAAGTGTAAAAGACTGAAGCTGGATGCCCCTTATCTAGACGTCATTTGTTACGTTCTGCCTGAATGCCTTCACGTTGGGCGCCATTTTAATGTACTAACTTCACTTTGGTTTGAAGAATATATATATTATAAATAAATGTCTTCGAAAATAGATACTTTTGTATAAACTTTAATGGTATAATGTATTACATATCACTGTTGTTTGAAAAAGAATAATGGAAACCATTTAGGTAAAAACACCTTGGCCGTGATTCCAAACACAACCAAGCTAACATTATCAAACTATACGAGATTCATGCTGTTTTGTATTACACATCTCTCTCGTCTCCCGAAAAAGAGTAGAATGACGCGTCTACCAAGCTAGCGTCCTCTCGAGTCGAGCCGTGTGAACCCCGTAGTTCACACCCTCGAACCCAGACCACTCCTTGCTTTCTTTCCATCGACCAATGGGGTTAGTTTTTAATTAGCGCGCATTTAAGAAAACAGACGCGTTACTCTGCACCTGCTATTTATTTACTGCGTATTACAACCCGGAAACAAAAACGATGCTTCTGACACGTGCAGTTAAAATAAAAGAAAAAGAAACATGGCCGTAGTCTAGAAAAGATGAGTTTACTTTATATTAACTGAAAAGAAGCAATATTAATATATTTACTTTAAAATATGATCTCGAATATTAAAAAGACAGGAAGAATCGATATCATTACACAAGTAAAAAAGACTCCATTTGAAAATCCATCTTTTACAAAAAGAAGATTAAGATTAAATATGGTGACCTGGTGGTCTAGGGGTAAGGTGTCAGACTTCTACGCTGGCGGCCGGGGTTCAATCCCCGGTCCCGGCAAAGATTTATCTGATTACCAAAACCTTCCTTCACCTCTGACAATACATCTTGTGAACGTGAGGAATGCCAGGTCTCCACCGTGGTCCGGATTCCACGTTAAACTGTAGGTCTTTCATTTCATCTCACACTCACCCTACCATTGCACATTAGCGTAAGTGCGTATAACCCGAACGGGTATTAAGACGCGGTGCTAATAATAATAATAATAAGATTAAATATAATGTTTAGACTTACCTTTTATTTTGAAAAGATAATATGAAAACTTTTATTTGCAGAAATTGTGTTTAATGTTAGCCTTGAAGAATGTGATAAATCTCTTTCATAAATTGATGACGAATGCGTGTCCGTGAGTCGTGATTTCTCGTTTGTTCGTTTTTATAAGAGAAAAAAACTATTCATGTTCTGCCAAACATGGCACATACTTGATGTGCAGCTTAGACCATTTTTTGGAAGTATAACTCTGTTGAGTAAATAGTAAAATTTGGTACAGCCCCAACTCTCTCCCCCACTTTTCTAGATTAGGTCTGATCATAGGAGTTTGAGCATTTTGATTTGAGGGGGCAAACATTGAACTATGAACTGGTACCGTGTGGCTAATGGGGGGTATTACATACCAATAAAACCAATAAAAACAATAGGACACAGAAAGCGTCACACGTTTACAGTCAAGTGACAAGCCCTAATGTAGGATTTACAAAAATTATAATTACAGACAGACGAATACTTCGCTTTATATATATATATTAAACTTTCATAACTTTAAGACATCCACTGAGGGTAGTTGCGATTGACTGTCGGAGATAGAAAGCAACCTTTGAACCCATTTCTAAAGCTTCCGATTTGGATTTGCATCAACGCAACATACAATAAGTGTTGTTTAGAACCAATTAAATTATGTTATAAATTAGCACTAAAATTACTTTGCTTACTTGATTGAAATAACATTATCTCGTACATTATAATTATACAACAGATGAACCGGAGTTTTCAATGAGACATTTTTTAGAGTCAAAAGTGAATGATGCTTGTCGAACTTATATTTAGTTGGGTTTTTTTGTCCTCTAAATATTGGAGGGGCAACTGCTCCCTTAGCCCCCGAATTCCTCTTATGGACCTACTCTATATAATGACCAATTTTCAAAATGTTATTTATTCCTAGAGGCTTATACCATAGATTGTTCACCGAAGCGCGATTAATTTAATTTATAGTATTTATCTTTTATCACTTCTCTTTGACAGATGACCTCTAAATAATAGAAGAAAATGAGATATTTAATTAACAATATCTCGACATAATCATTATTCTTCTTCCTTAATCCCCACCCTTTTCCAACAACACAAAGAGCTACCTTGAAGAGAGGAATGACGAGATTTTATATTTCTCATTGTCATGGCTGGCTGTCACGATATTTAAACCCCGGTGTATTTGTGGTAGTAAGCTTTACTTTTTTATACTGTTCTTTTTTTATTACAGTGTCTTATTACCTGTTCAGGTTATACACATATATGATGATTCCTCCAATGGGGTAAGGATGAGGAAGGAAACATTTTAGAGTTAATCTATCCGCAATTGCGTGGAAAGAGAGTGAAAAACCATTTAAGAAAAATCACCTTCGGTAGACTCAACAGAGATTCGAACCACGATCTCCCCATCATCAGCATGCCAGTCTAACACGAGAGTTATGCGGCCACTGAAGCGATTTTTTTTATACAGTTCATTAATAAAAATAAAATTATGTGTCTGTAAAAAAGTAATTATTTGCCATATTTTTATAAATTACTTGTACACACTGTGGTTAAACACAACTTTATATTATTTTTGGGCTTGAACTGGGCACATTTAAAAAATATTTTTATAAGTTAAGAAATGAGCTCAATAATCATGTTATCATTTTTTTTATCATTACTTACAAAACCAAAACTATTGACAACTTAATTTTAAGGTGTAAGGACTATGAGGCTAGCTCAAAATGAATTCACCTACGTTACCATAAAGGGTGAAAAGAAAACAAGACTGATAAATTCCATGCAGACAATACC
>CABFOW010002028.1:48179-68160 GCA_902141385.1 Timema californicum | reverse complement strand
TAATAATAATAATAATAATAATAATAATAATAATAATAATAATAATAATAATAATAATACTCTGACTAGAGGAACAAGGGTTCATTTCCCGAGCGGATGTAGACTCGGTCCTTTCCCGTTGATATATTAATGACCGGAGACTGGATGATGTGTTTGTCCTAGTCTTAAGTTAGATTATAAGACATATGAAGCTACGACAGGCCTAGCAGGCTGGTATGGGAAAATATATGGCTTGAATAAAAAACTGTCCCAGGCCACAGGCTGGAAACAGTGATGGATGTAAAGTAAATTATTTATTTGAGGTATTTAACGTGCACTTTCTGAACCGATTGATTATTTCAGCACACGAGAATCTCTATGGGCGAGAGCGAAAGGGTCTACCAATTTTTCCGGAAAGGTATTTTCACACACATAACTTACATTTTATTTTTTTTACATGCCACAATCGACATAGGACTGATGGCCTTACTTCCTCTCCGAAAGAAGTTGTGCTACGAGTTTATATCATTCAATTATTATTATTATTATTAGCACCACATCTTACTACCCGTTCGGGTTATACGCACTTACGCTTAATGTGTAATGGTAGGATGATTGTGAGATGAAATGGAGGACCTACAGTTTAACGTGGAATCCGAACCACGGTGGAGGCTTGGTATGCCCCACATTCACAAGATGTCTTGTCAGAGGTGAAGGAAGGGATTGGTAATCAGATAAATCTGTGCCGGGACCGAGGATTATATCATTCAAGATATGACGTAAGCTGAGCCTTAAATTTAAAATAACTTTTTTATATTGTATTATTTTTTTGCCAGCATTATACACCAGAAGCGTAACTATACCGTCCGGGACTGTAAAACAATGAACTCCAGCCGGGTTCGAACCAAGTCCAAAATCAAAAGTCTCAAGAGTGAGTTGAAATTGTGTGACGCACAACGCCCGTGACCAGGGCTAAGGTTCATCTCAGGATTAACTTCACAAAACGTTACCAGCGCTACAAGTCACACCATGATCTTAAGGTGGAAATGACAGGGGACGCAAGGAAAATACAGTTTTTTGCAGTTTTTATGGTCAAAACAATGTTTGGCTAAAATAAACAAAATATTGCTTCAATACAAATATAGAATTTAATTTTATCCACATGATCACGACTTTTTTTTTGTTTGTTTAAAAAGTTGCTCATCTAGTGCCGCTATGCTCATGATGGATATTATGAGCGGTTGATATTACCATGTGGAGAAAACTTAATTCTATGTTTCTACTGGAGAAATATTTTGTTTATTTTAGCCAAAAAAAATTGTTTACCATAAAAACTACAAAAACACTGGCCTTTTCTCGCGTTATTTACATCCCTACCTTAAAGTGAGGGGTTGTCGCAATGCGCGAAGGGTTTCTGAAACACAGAACAACATATTATTATTATTATTATTGGCACCGGTTCTGGAACATTAAATGTGCAGATGTGGAGCTTTATTTATTATTAGCCCCGTATTTAAGGTGACCATACGTCTAGATTAGTTGGGATTGTCCCGTTCTGGGGAAGTATAAATTCGTCCCGATTTTTTTAAATAGAAAAGTACCTTTTGTGCCGATTTTTAATAGCAACATGTAAAAACCCATTTTGTTTCTTAAAATCTAACTATAATACTCGTGTGACTAGGCTGTGTTTTGCCGCAATTATTCGGCCTAATTATTCAAAACAATGTTTGGCTAAAATAAACAAAATATTGCTTCAATACAAATATAGAATTTAATTTTATCCACATGATCACGACTTATTTTTGTTTGTTTAAAAAGTTGCTCATCTAGTGCCGCTATGCTCATGATGGATATTAGGAGCGGTTGATATTACCATGTGGAGAAAACTTAATTCTATGTTTTTACTGGAGAAATATTTTGTTTATTTTAGCCAAAAAAATTGTTTACCATAAAAACTACAAAAACACTGGCCTTTTCTCGCGTTATTTACATCCCTACCTTAAAGCGAGGGGTTGTCGCATTGCGCGAAGGGTTTCAGAAACACAGAACAACATATTATTATTATTATTATTATTATTATTATTATTATTATTATTGGCCCAGGTTCTGGAACATCTAAACCCATTTTGTTTCTTAAAATCTAACTATAATACTCGTGTGACTAGGCTGTGTTTTGCCGCAATTATTCGGCCTAATTATATATTAAGAACTCTTTTATTGTTTGATTATAAAATAATGTTCATTCCAATAATACTATTAATGTGTTCTAAACTAAAATTTTAGAAACTAATTGCAGGTGTACCACTTTTGGCTTAAGCAATTATGGTCACCTTACTCGTATCTACCCGAACGAACAAACAAAAGGTGGTATAGGGGTATGGTGTCGGACTTCTGTGCTGGGGGCCCGGGCTTCAATCCTCGGTCCCGGCACAGATTTATCTGATTACCAAACCCTTCCTTCACCTCTGACAAGACGTGTATTAATCACAACTTGTGAATGTGGGGAATGCCAGGCCTCCACCGTGGTTCGGATCCCACGTTAAACTGTTAGTCCTCCATTTCATCTCACAATTACCCTACCATTACACATTAGAGTAAGTGCGTATAATCCGAACGGGTAGTAAGACGCGGTGCTAATAATAATAATAATAACAAACAAAAGATCCAGTAAATTGGTGAATACTTAGAATGTGTAGCTTGTAGATTCTTTGTAACTTGCCTTTACTAAAAGATTGGGATCCCTGTCCTACCATCAGTAGTCGGAGGGAGCTGACTGAAATGCAGATAGCGCTGTAGCACTTGTTGGTGGTGTTGCTCGTAACGGTGTAACGTTTCCGGAAACACCAATATCATCTTTTTCGTGTGTTCCAATATTTACTTCTTGAATAAGGAACCGAGGACACCATTGATTAAAGGGGCTAAAAGTAAGGGCAGGAACGCTCCTCCTTTCTGAACGAGTAGTCGTCTCTTCTTTTTCCAACACTCTCCTCGTTTGATCAGCTTGCGCACCCACCACCTTCTCGTGAGTGATTGGGTTGAAAGGGATACTTTCAAAATTAGGACCCAGGTTCGATGTAAAGGGATTTTTAAAGAAGCGAGTAAATCCGGCTCTGACTCTGATACATATTATATGATCTCATAGCTGTAAAATACCAAGGTAACATTTTAGGTTAAAAAATATTACCCAATAAGTTTGCTAAAATTAATAACAACTTTTCATCCTAATTCTCTCTTTTATTTAAATCGTGTCACCACCAGGCAATCTTTTTATAGCCACAGGAGATTGGATTTTGAGCTGCACATTTTTTTTTTCTTTCAGAACCACACAATATATTTTATAGCTTCATATGATAGAGGACATGGACGAACGAAAAGGGTGCTAAATTAAAAATAAGGTATGAGGGATATTAGTAGATCATTCACTAAGTTCTTTAAATTTAGTTGTAAAACCCGTTGGGTAGCCTTTATTAAACTAACAACTCCATACAGTAATATTCATAATCAGGCTCCGGATTTTTATGACATAAAATTGATTAAAAATATCAAACTTTTAAAACAATTACCTAAAAATATTAACAAAAACTCGTAATAAATGTACACAACTATATCAAAAACAATCTTTACAAATGTACAATGCAATGAAAAACCTTAAATAACTAAACTTTTGCATTCTGTTAAGTTAATATAGTAGTGATTTACAAATATACGCTTCAAAAGTAATAGCTACCCCCTCCCAACGCAACACTTTGCAGTTTAGTTGAATTTCCTCACCAGGTATGTGTGTCTTAGAACCAGATTATTCAACGAGACCTGCTTCGGTGGCTTCATGATCTAAGGCGTCACTCTCAGATTAGACTAGGCTGAAAATGACAGGGAGGTCGTGGTTCAAATCTTGTTCGGGTGGTTTTCCACTCAAAAGCGGGTACACTTCCTTTAAATTCAACCTTCCTCATCCCTAGCTCATTAACGTAATTAATATATATATATGCATATAACCTGAACAGGTAGTAAGACACGTTGTTAAAAGTAAATAAAGAATCAAGCAAAGAGGATACAACGTTCATTGACTACATTAACTTCTTATTCCGACAACTGTATGTTGACAAAATTATGCTAGAATATGTATACGTTTATAAAATATCGATAGTATTTAAAAATATAACTTACTTATTCAACACGAATGCCTTAAAATGACTCAAAAATTCCTTAAAAATACCTTTTAAAAAAGACACAAAATAACGCAAGCCAAGAAAATATGAATTTGACATTTCAAAATAACAAAAAAAAAACTTATGAAATATACATTTCTACGGCAAGGGACTCATGAATAGAGTTTATATACTTTTGAGCATGGTATGTGGTTAAAAAACCCATCAAAATGCGGGCACTGTTCATATTGTATCAAGCGAATAAAATATCCGGCTTCACCTGGAACCCACAATACCTCTAAACACCGTATTACTCAAGACGACAGCTCAAATTGTATGTAGCATTACAATTGTATGGATAGAATTATGATAATTTACGACTCAATAGTCTAATAATGTATTATTCATTTTAATATCTTAAAATGGTACATTTGAATTTCAATTGAATATATACGTTTCGTTTAGGGAGTTCCAGAGGGCAAAGGGCCTTCATTAATTAATTAATAATATTATTATCATAATTAGTTACTAACTAATAGTGTATCTTTATTTTTAATTTAATGTATTGAAAAAAAAACATTTTAATTGAATGTAGTATTACCTGACCTTTAAGGGCAAGACCACCGAGAGGGTGGGGCAAAAAAAAAAACCCCGGGGCCCAGGCACCAGGAAGGCCCGGCTCGGCTTCAAGGATTTTTCTTCTCATTTGGAAATAAATATAAACGTTTTAGCGAAATGGAAGAAAAATGCAATATAATACGAAATTTAAACAAAGTATACTAATTATCACTATTTAAACTTGCGTGGATGAGCCATAAACAAGATTAAAGGTTACGCCGTTAAGGTTATTATTATTATTATTATTATTAGCGCCGCGTCTTACTACCCGTTCGGGTTATACGCACTTACACTAATGTGTAATGGTAGGGTGATTGTGAGATGAAATGGAGGACCTACAGTTTAACGTGGAATCCGAACCACGGTGGAGGCCTGGCATTCCCCACATTCACAAGATGTCTTGTCAGAGGTGAAGGAAGGGTTTGGTAATCAGATAAATCTGTGCCGGGACCGAGGATTGAACCCCCCGGCCACCAGCACAGAATTCCGACACCTTACCCCTTTAAGGTAATTGAAATGTTGCAAATATATGTATGTTAATTGTATTTCTGAAAAAATATCGTGCATAGTTGGATTGTAACAAAGTTGTCTTGGGACAAACCTCTGGAATAATTTTCTTAAAATCCTTGTTAAAAATTATATAGGTACTAATTTTGATATTTACACAATACACAATAATCTCTGAAAAGTGCACAGACTTTGAGGTGTTTTTTTAAGTATTGTGAGGGGCCCGAAAAGTTGCGTGGGAACCCGACAAAATTTTTTGCCTTGGGGCCTTGGCACTGTTTAGGGGGAGGGAAGCAGACCCCCAGAAACTCTTCCTCTCTTATCACCACCCTTCTTGATTTGTCTCTCTAATTGTATTTAGCTCGTTTAATACTACAATCACCCGCCTCGGTGGCGTAGTTGGCTAACGCGCTTGACGTGTTGAGCTCGACTGCTGAGGACAGGGAGATCGAGGTTCGAATCTCGGTCGGCTGAACTGAGGGGGGTTTTTCCTCAATTGTTTTCCACTCTCCCTCCACGCAAATGCGGGTTCACTTCCTCTAATTAAACCTTCCCAATTCCTAATACATTAGAGTAATTAGTACTTAAAGCGTATAACCCGAATGGGTCGTAAGACGCGGTGCTAATAGTAATAATAATAATAATAATTATTATTATTAATAATAATACTACAATCGCAACAAAAGTGTACGGTATTAACGAGTCAGTGTTGTAAATGTTGAATTTATTCAGTGAGCATTGTATCACTTTCAAAGAGCTGCGGTGGGGTTTTCCCGTCTCTGCATTAGAATTCGTGTTGGCAGGACGAGGGGGAAGGAGGAATAGTCTATCAAGGTCATGGTTTAAAGAGTAGAGGGAACATTGCTCACGGTATTGAAAGTATCTAGGGTTTTCCTCGCGTGATTTTATGCCTGTGGTTTTCCCACGCTCCACACACTTTCTCTCAGTTAAAAAAAAAAAGTTTCCTCATCCTTACCCCTTAGGTTAAATCGTTCACGGCGTGTGGGCAGGCAGATTCTATATTTTAATCAAGCTAATAAGCTAAGGGTGAGTAAGGTATAATTTTGGAGGGAAATGTGTTCGCATTTGTTTGGAGGAATAATGACCAAATGAGTTTGACACTTAGACCACGTTCAGATAATGATATTAATAATAAAATGATATCAATTTTAACAGCAAAATAATGTTTGTATTAGCTACAAGCCTCTTCCTATGTGTTCATTTTGTATACACTTTTTTTTAGCACCGTATTTTACTACTACTAAGTACGGTAATAGTTTTAGGGATTAAGAAGGTTATATTTAGTAGAAGTTTATTCGCTCTGGGGTGGAGGGAGAGTGATAAACCATTTTGAAAAAAACTTCAGTATACCTGACCGAGATCCAAACCTCGATCTCCCCGTAATCAGCAGTCTAGCTTGTAGCGAGAGTAGAACCTTTGACCATGCGACCAAAGGGTCCTACTGTACAGTATCAATAATATATCAAACAAATTATCATTATAGAGTGTATTAGGTACCATATAAATTACAATTAAAGTCCATTCGCCATGGGAATGGTGGCAATTGACAGATAGCAAACGTTACCAGATCTATTTTAATGTATCCATTCGCCAAACCAGATGATCTGCAAGACCATAAATAAATTTTCTTCCACTTTTTGAAGTCAAAACTTTCACAACAAACGATTTGTTTTTGATTATGTTTTTCTTTTAACGGTTTTTACATCTTCTGCCAGCTATGAGCTACCACCACTCCTCTGACGAATGGACTATATCTTCTTTGGGTCCAACCAACACCTTAGCTCAGTTAGCAGTAGTACGTATGCCTACTGAGTTCAGGAACCCCGGGTTCGATTCCCGAAATGACCGAAAAACGTATAGTTTATGAAATGTAGGTTTCCCTCCTTTAAAGTGATGAATAAACTTCCGAGTGCTGAATGTTGTTCCCGTTATAGAAATAAGTTATTTAATAATCCATGTGCTGGTATTATTAATTATGCATTACAGAACGTGCACGGTAAATACCCAAAATAAATATTGATAAATAGTTTCTTATTAAGTTTATATTAGTGAGTTTTAAATGGCTGTCTTCAAGCACGAGTTTAGAAACTATAAAGGACAGGGGGTGGGGTCACACAGATATATTGAATGGAGAAACATTTGCGTGCGCTGGTAGGCATATTTTTACTTGACACGGGTTCTTCTTGCCAATTTCCTCACCCAATGCCCACACCTCACCCCTACTGTCCCACAACATAGCAATAAGATGCAAAATAGAAATCTCATTGATCTCACAACCTCATTGGTCGCCGCCACAGCCCTCGTCCTCCACTTCCATTAGTCTAAAAAAAAAACCTAAGTGGGAGACACGTGCCCCGTGTGCTCCCCGCCCTCCCCTTAAATTCACGCTTGGCTGTCTTTGAAAATGGCAAGGAAATAATATTCACTTTATTCTAACTCGCAGGCAGAGATGATCCCGTTCCAAGCGGTATCTGTACCGTTAGTCGCGCGTTATGGTATGACATGTCTTAGTCTCTTTTATCTCTGACGTGAGTCGGAAAAAAGTTGCCATAAAGATGTCGTGGTAGGTTTTGATTGAGACTGTTGACTCGAGTCTCTAGACACAAGAGCGCAGATCGCTGGAAGGTTAAGTCGACTTTTTTGTTGTTGTTGTTGACAGGTTGATAGGAAGACTCGTACCTCGCTACAAGTAACACTTTACCGACATGGATTATTTGGGCGTTTTAACAGGTCAGTGGTAGGCTAGTCCCGGTTACTAACTAGGTTAAAGCCTTGTCGACATGAAAACTACCGGGGAGTATAAGGAACGCGAGAATAGGTAAGTATTTTATAGCAAAAAAAAAATCATTTTTGTCAAAATAAATCATATATCTCCAGTAAACAATATAAAGCTTAGTTTCCTTCACATGGTGATATCAATAGTTGTTGAATATCTGTCATGAGCATAGCGGGGTTACATCAGAAATTCTTTAAACGAACAGGAAAAGTTGTCAAAAAATAATATTTCAGGACACCCGGAACAGAAAATAAAAAACTTTGTTACGTTATTTATGACTGATAATAAATTATTTTTCTCGCTATAACCATGTGGAAAACTTTAACTTGATGTTATTACTGGAGAATTATTTTATTTATTTTGGCAAAATAAAAATAAAATGCTATAAAAACTTTTTATCGCGTCACCTGCACTACCACGTTAAGGTGGAATGGACGGGCCGAGAGTTAAGGATAGTATTTTAGGAGTTTTTATGGTAAAAAAACATTTTCTGACCAAAATAAATAAAATATTTCGGATACATTATTTGTTGATAAAGTTAGTCTAACTTTCAACGAACCTGTTTCGGTGATCGAATGGTCTAAGGTATCACTCTTTCAATAAACTTAACTGCCGATTACAGGAGGATTGGGGTTCGAATCTCGGTCGGAGCTACTGAGGGTGTTTGTTACTATATGTCTTTCCACACTCTCTTCACGCATATGCGGGTACATTTTTTATAATTTCAACCTTCCCCATCTTTAACACATTAGTGTGATTCGTACTTATACATATAGCCCTGACGGGTAGTCAGACGCAGTGCTATAAAAACCTTAACAGTTATTTAATATGTGTCTAGATCAGAAACTTTTCCAGGTCAAACTACGCGATACTCATGACAGATTTAAACCAAAACGGTTGATACTAACACGAGTAGAAAATTAAACTAAACTGAAGCAATATTAGATTTATTTTGAACTATATTTTCTTTTCATAAAAATGGTTAAAATACTGACCTTAAGCAGCGTTATCTTACACCCCGCTTTAGGGTTGGCGCACCCTTGTCTGTATCGCATAGTGCTTTAAATTTTGTTTGACTATAAAGTTATTGCAATAGTTAGAAGGTTTATATTTTAATTAATTTAATTTAATTGATTTAAAGATCACTATGATGAAATAATAAGAAATATAAATTACATGTATTGAAATTACTCTTTGGGTCGCCAGGCTGAGTCGTGTTAGACTGGCCTTCTGAAGACGGGAGATTGGGGTTCGAACCAGTGGGAATGTTTTTTTTCCTAAAATGTTTTCCCACTCTCCTTCCAAGCAAATGCGGGTAGATGACATTTAAAATGCTTCCTTCCTCCTCCCTGACCAATTAGTACAATTAAATGAGTGTAGTAAGACGTGTAGCAAAAAATAATACTAAACGAAAACACTCATATCAATTATTAAATAACCCAATATTATAAATACTAATTAAAAAATTTCCATTGGAGAAGGGGTGGAGGGGAAATACAGCTCTAGATAATGGAATTTCCCCACTTTTAATCATCTATATTTCTAATGAGTGCTTAAACTAAAATAATAGTCATCCTATTTTTTTTTAATAATAATACGTTTTGTATGAAACTGTTATTTTATCAAAACTTGCAAACAGGAAACCACAACTTGCGGTGGACATTTTCCTTCCTGAATCTGAAAAATATCCTCTCTACTCCAGGGTAATATTTTAAGAGGCTATCGTTAACTTAACAAATTAATAGGTTCCATTCTATAGACTTTATTATTATCGAATATAAATTTACATTAATTTTTGTTTGAGTTGATACTCTTAACACAGTAGCTATTTGAGGAGCTGTCACACCTCCGACCTTACGGATTGCACCTAACATAGGTTTGTGATACCGACTGAACCAGACGTTAGATCATGTGAAACAAACAGGGGATTTAGAAATGTTTTCAGCCTCGAGAGTAATCATTTATCAAATAGGCGTGAAACCCGAACGGGTAGTAATACGTGGTGATAAGAAAAATTAATATCTAATAACTCGATTAATCAACCCTGAAATTAATTCTTAATGGATAAAATTTGCAGGGCTTGTTTTGAGGAAAGGGTTTCCGTATTCGCTTGGAGAAGGAATTGTAAAAACAAAGGGATGAAATATAGAAAACCAATACTCACTGTACCCGGTCGAGATTCGAAACTTGACTTCCTCATCAATCTAGTCTAGGGGCTTATTCTATCCAGTCTATCTCATTAAATCTGATCTCTTTCAGGTCCATTCTAATGTTATCCTTACATCTGCGTCTAGATCTTCCCAGTTTCCCATTCGCGCTGCATGTCCTGCCCACCGTAATCTACGAGATTTGATTATTCTAACAATGTATTATGAGTACAGGGTGTGTAACTGATTTTTATGTAACCTCCTTGAAATACTAACCGATATTATATTTATTTAAAATCATAACCTTTTAAAACACAAGATGAAACATAGAGGAATCATAATATCAAAGATTTGCTTACATTGTGTTGGCCATTTGGTTTTCCAAAGCTTGATTTATAATGTGATAACAATCATTGAATATAGACTTAGTTTACTATACAAACATTATTTCTATCATAATAGGTATTAGTCCTAATTCTCGCATTAGACTGGATTTCTAATTACGGGGGTATTAAGGTTCGAGTCTCGTCCAGGTGGACTAGGGGTGAGGTTCCACAATGATTTACGACAAGGGCCGTTTGGGGATTTTGATTTGAGGAGATGGATGTTCTACTGGTGCCTCATGGCAAGGCCCCCCCCCCAACCCCCCCAACAGAAGTCAAGCTATTTTGTTAACTTAGAAATATATCTTGGAGCAATTAAAGTATGATTGGGGGTTTAGCTGTTAAGAATGTTATAAAAAATTATTAGTCTTTCTGCGGGGGCTGGGGGACTTAGCGAGCAAAATCCCCTTCTCGGTAAGACCCCGCTTTCTACTATGTTTTACCCACTTCTCTCTGATGTAAATGGTTATGTAAATGCTAGTGCATTTCATCAAGATTTCTTCCTCATCCTTATTCCATAGATTATACCCAAGCCTTTGAATAAAATTGATAAGTGAACACATGAACGAAATACAAACATGCTTCGGTGGCCGCATCGTCTAAGGCGTAACTGACGCGATATATTGTACTGCAGATGACAAAGAGATCGTAGTTTGATCCTGATCGAGGGTAGGTTTTTTCCCAAAATAATTTCCCGCTCTCTCCCTATCTTTCCACGAAAATGCGGGTACACTTTCTCTTAATTCAACCTACCTCACCCCAACTTATTAGCGTAATTACCCGCCTCGGTGGCGTAATTAGTTAACGCACTGGTCGTGTTGAGCTTGAATGACGAGGACGGGGAGATCGAGGTTCGAATCTCGGTCGGGTGAACTGGGGTGGTTTTCCTCAATTGTTTTCCACTCTCCCTCCACGTAAATTCGGGTTCACTTCCTCTAAATTCAACCCTATCCCTTCCTAATCCATTGGCATAATTAGTACTTAAGTGTATAACCCAAACGGGCATTAAGATGTGGTGCTAAATAATAAAATAATAACAATACAAATTAGCGTCATTATTACACAGGCGCATAGCCCAAACAAATAGTAAGACGCGGTGCTAAAAAATACTAAATACCAAAAAAAAATGAATATGTTTTTTTAAAAGAAGCACTGTATCTTAAATAATATCTCAGCTGTCTGAAATCCAAAAAAAACATAGTCTCATCTATATAATACGTAAATACCGTATATAATAACTTTATAGTCTTTAACAAACTTTAAGCCATTATTGTTTTTAATTTTGCACACATTTCTTAATCATGTGATATTGTGTCAAATTATATATATATATATATATATATATTAAAAAAAAAATAGTTTTAACAACTAAATTCGTTGAAATAAACAAGTTCAGGAAATTTGATAAGCGTAATCAACATTTTCACAATAAAATAATTATGTAATGTTCATTTTTCATTCTTTTTTTATATAAAGGTTAAAAAACTGTTTTTACAGAGTGAATAAAATATTGCTACAATATATATATTTAGTTGAATGTTCTACACATGGGTGGCCTAATCTCAACAGTTCTTGAATATTTGCCATGGCCACATTGGCATTTGAATATACACTTTTTAATTGAGGGGGGACAAGTTTATAAATTCCACGATGCCCATGATTCATATTTAAAGAACTGTTGAGTTAACTATATGTAGAAAATTATACTAAATGTACAGTAGGCCGGGGCAAAAAAGAACCCCTTAAGGATTGTTTTTCTCCTAAAATAATATAATTGGAAATGGTGTACACACTGCTATTTATTATAATTACTACACATATTAATAACGATATAGTGTTATTATTTCACACATAATATAGTTTGTATGCATTATCTAAAAGGTAGACTCAAAAATATTTTATATCACTTAACCTGCACGTTCATCACAAATAAAATCATATTTTGCCTCTCCATAAACTCCCGCACATATTTCATGTCACAGTCTCTGCACTGAATCCACGGTTCTCCTTCATAATCGTAAAAGTCTCCTCCACATTTGCCAAAGCTATTCTGTTACTGCAAACTCTTCTTTGGGTGGGTTCTTTTATTGGTTCCACTTGTAGAAGGACCAGAGAATATTGTCATTGTTGGTGACTTGCTCACTGTTAGTATTTTTTACCTTCCAATGGTTTGGTTTGAGAGTTTATTTTATTTTTACCTTGCAGGGCACTTAATTTTGCCATTTTCAAATGTTTTTTCTCTTTTGCTTGTCGCTCAACTTAATTAACTATTCTAATGTTTTCTGGGCTTGTTTGGCGACGTGCAACTGTTATTGACAATGGCGCAGGAACGTTTTTATTTGGGGGAAGGGGGGACTTGAAAATAATCATGCGCTTTTAAAGGGCATAACATTTTTGAGATTTAAAAAAACAACAGGAAAATGTAATACAGCTGTCCCTACGCGGGTGATAGGTTTTGATAAATACTTGTATAACACAAAAACATTTAAAGGGAATTGATTCTAACATGGGTGGGATAGGTAAAAATTAAATAAAAACCTAAAACTTGTAAATAAATGCAATTTTTATTAATTTATCTAACTAGTACAATACCCTAGGCAGCCTACATCTATTGTCACTCTTCAATCCCCTGAAATTTGCAAGCAAATGCAATTTAAAAATTAATTCATTTAATACAATTCTACAGGTATATTTACTCTTAATATTCAATCGCGTAATAAATTAACTGCATCTGGCAAATCTGTATTATCACTTTCTTGCTTTCTTGAAGGCTATTGCTCTCTTGATTGCCCTGGTACGGTAGGCTCCTGATCTATTAAAGGTCCTTGGACGGTAGTCTCTTGTTCTTGACAGCCCCTGGACCGTAAGCTCTTGATCTCTTGAAGACCCTTAGATGGTAGGCTCTTGTTCTCTTGATGACCTTTGAATGGTAGGCTCTTTTTCTCTTGATGGCCTTTGAATGGTAGGCTCTTGCTCTCTTGCAGGCTCTTGGACGGTAGGCTATTGCTCTTCTGACGGCCCTTGGATGGTAAGCTCGTGCTCTCTTGATGGCCCTTGGACGGTAAGCTCTTAATCTCTTGAAGACCCTTGGATGGTAGGCTCTTTTTCTCTTGATGGCCTTTGAATGTTAGGCTCTTGCTCTCTTGCAGGCTCTTGGACGGTAGGCAATTGCTCTTCTGACGGCCCTTGGATGGTAAGCTCTTTTTCTCTTGATGGCCTTTGAATGGTAGGCTCTTGCTCTCTTGCAGGCTCTTGGACAGTAGGCTATTGCTCTTCTGACGGCCCTTGGATGGTAAGCTCGTGCTCTCTTGATGGCCCTTGGACGCTAAGCTCTTGCTCTCTTGAAGACCCGGGGATGGTAAGCTCTGGCTGTCGTGAAGGCCCTGGGCCGTTAGACTGACGATTTTCAACTTTTTTGATGAAATGGTTAAGACTCAGCTAACAGGCAGCATTCTTTGTAGCAAGCCAAATAACTCTGAATCTCTCTGACAACTTTGGCACTTCTATCCATGCTAGGGTCGTTCTCTTCAATAATTCTAATTGCATGTCAATGTGCTTACATAAATCAACAAACTGTTTTGTTGAAAGTTGTTTGATAGGCTCAATAACATAACGTTCTTCCTCTTCATTCTTTAAGCCGTTCTCCATTTATAGATCTTCATTGGTGAGTTCTATTGAGTGGGATTGGAGCAATTCATCCACATTTGCCTGGTCTATGTCATCAAATCCAACATTTTGCTATGTCATGTCTTGAATTGGAAAGATCGTGTTTAGGATCAAAATCATGAGAATCAGAAACTTCAGGCCAAATATTTTTCCAAGCTTCCTTCATACAGGACTGTTTAACTTCTGTCTCTGCATCTTCAATGTTGCCAATACTACCACCCCTAGCACCAAACTGTACAGTAACACACTGTCCTCACTGGAATGTGCGTGCACAAGGTCACGCCACCACCGCACAGGTTGAGTGCGAAATTACAGCCGACTAAGCATTATTATTATTTTTTAAATCGCGTTATACCGAAAACACGTAAAGTGATAGCGCCTATAACAAGGGATACCTGTATTTGACGGCCCCATTGTGCATTTTTCTCATCTATTTTAGTCATGCCAAACATTAGAATTAATACACACAAAACAAAGAAACCGTTGCCCTATATTCGCTACTAGCTATAAGACACTAACTAGTTTTGCAATTTCAATTTTGTTAAACCTCTCAGGGTATGCATTAAGCAGACACACGTGATTTAGTCTACGTTGCCTCATCATGGAGCAAAGATAGTTTTTTATTCGTACAAGCATTGAAAAACTTCTTTCTTCAGTAGCTGATGTAGTTGGTATCACTATCAGAGCTTTCAAAATCTCTTCAGTGTGTGCTCCAAGCATATTTTATTTTTATTATATTAACTTAGTGTGAACTCTGTATCTTGCTTCAACAAGATCTTTACATTATCAAAATGTTTTACTATATTATTTGGTGGAGGAAGAGGGAGTAAAAATTATACTTTTTACCCCATTGTATTGGGGGAGGGGGTAAAAGCTACCCCCGTACCCCACCCCCACCCCATTCCTGCGCCACTGCTTATTGGAGTGAATTTACCTTTCTTGGTAAAGGTATCAAATCTCGAAATATTTTTAATGATTTGTGGTCATATGTTTTTCCTACGCAGATTTCTGTAATCGATGACTCAACAGTGTTTGAAACCGATTCATGGAAATGTTCAATGGAAGCCATTGGACTAAGGTCCATAGTTCCTCCAGTATATTCACGAGCATCATCAGTGACTCCGGTGTTTCCTATCTCATCATAAATGTCACGTGTATCCATATATTCGTGCTCACTAGGATTCTGAGAAAAATTTGGGTTGTCTGGATCCTCTTGGTCATCCATGTCTTTATGCGCAGTGGTGTCTTCCGACTGGGTCAGGTGTTCGTTTGGTGTAGGCTCACTGGTTACTTTAGACGGAAAAAAGTTTTCTCCTGGAAACACATTTTCATCAAACGGACAGATACCTGTGATTCTGAATTTTGTGATGGCATTGTGCATTGTTGCTGCTTGCAGATATACAGGAGTGAACATTGCTGAAAAATCATCTCTGATAAGAGCTCTCCCAGGATGATTTCTCATAAACTTCCTGTAGTTTTCCCAATATGGCAACTCCCTGGGGAAAAATGGTCACATATGTAGAGTGTTTCAAGATCACTCTGTTTTAAAATACTAGCATAAAGTTAACCTAATAGTTAATCTATACATGACAAACAAAATATTCCAGTGATTGGTCTATCGAGATGTACTGCATGATAAATATTATAGGGTTCTAAGTTATTAGCTCGCTCTTAGATATTGATTGAAGAAATCACGTGAAAAACACTTTTTCTGCCATTCACGCGCACACCTATAGACCAAACTTTACACACTTGCTGCTAGCTACTATAAAAGCTTCGTCTGACCTTACGCGACAAATTGAAGGTCCGACAGCCACTAGGAAGAGCTACATACCAACTGTAGAAAAAAATCTAGTTGGTGGCCATTTTCCCCTAGTGGCTGTTATGCCCCGGTCTACTGTATCTACTGAAGCAACATTCTATTTATTTGGGGGGGGAAAAACCCTTTCAAAACGTAAACCATGTTTTAAGGATCATGGGGTTAAGCCGAATTCAGATTAGGCTGACGTTTCGTGTTAACACGTGTTTTGACAGTTTAGTGGGGAAAAAACAGCCATCCCAATAAATTATTTTGAAGTGCTCACACTGCCGTGATGTGTTGTAACATGTTATGTGTTATCTGACACCAGAATGCGTGTTAACATGTCGTGACACGCCTCAGCCCAAGATCTGGGCCTCCAAATTTTTGTCGGACGTGTTGAAGCTTCAGAACGTAACAATTTAGTTTTTCGTTTAATTTTTTTGGGGGGGAGAGGGGGGGTAATGAAGAGTATAAAACTCCTTTATTGACATCGTAGTTTGTATTTTGAAACGCTATTCATCTTTAAAAATGCAGGCCATGAAATTCACCAAATTCACCACTCTCTACTATTATGAGATGTATCCACTCTCTCATGTGTTCCAGTACAAATAACATACTAGTAGTGGCTACAATATCTTCCTCTTCATCAAGTTTAGCTAATAATCTTTCATTCATTATAGTATTGTCCACTTGAAAGTTTGATTAAGCGAATCGTACACAAAGCTCTGATCAGATTCAAGAAGTCAACTGACAAAAATTCATGTTCAAACGACACAATACACCAGACCCATCAGAGTGGTGTAATCACTCGAGGCTAATGTGTTGTGTTGTGATATATAGACACGTGTTAACAAGAAACGTCAGCGTAGTCTGAATTCGGCTTAAGACCTCTTGAAATAAACAGCTACACTGCGTTTTAAACTGCTTTAGGATTGAAGTTGGCGCAGCTTAAGCGGGGGCTCGTCACATGCTCGACCAATCCGTGAAGGGTAGCTGTCATAGCAACTGATGCAAGTTGCCAGATCTCTTGACAGTCAGTCAGTATGCTTGCATAGTTGTAGCGCGCAAACTCCCGTTATGTGTCAACTATGTTCCCCAGCCTACCCACCACGTGGATCCTAAAGCAGTTTAAATCGCAGTATAGCCAATGGTGATGGAAGTAAGAACTAGATAGCTTGACAGACCTATTGTGTTTACAGTGGTGTGCATGGTGCTGCCTTTGATTGCGCATGCACAATTACCCGATTCCTACAGGGATGACTACAACGATGACTACGACGAGTTTACGCCTTTCGACGGGGAGCGCTTCGACGGCTTCGACTGGCAGTTGTGCAAGGTAACGGATGATTCTTGGAGCATGTAACAATTTGTCTAGGCGTATGATGATGAATGATTTCTTCGCGACTGCGCTTGGTCATAATACTGGATTAGTGGCGCAACCAGAAATTTACGAGAGGGGGATTTGGGGGCACATACTGTATCAAAACTACTCTTTCTGAACTTTGATCCAATTATTAATATAAGGGACTTTTAATGTTTATAATGGTCTTTACTAACATTATTTGTGATATTAGAGGGGGGAAATGCCTCATCTGGCCCTCTTCCAAAGCACCCGGGTGTGCCACTGGACTGTGTCAACTTTGTAAAGTAATAATTAATGTGACCAGCCCTGTGGGCACTATTTATACAAAGTTCCTGATATCTTAAAAAATTATTGAGGCAATTTAAAAAAACCTTGGGTTGTTAACTTGCACATAAATTACAAAACTTCACTTACGCTAGCTTTTAGAGCAAACGCTCGGCACCTTAGCTCATTCGGTACCTAGCGAGATACCTAATGAGATAATATTCCCGGGTTCGAGTCCTGGCATGGCTAAAATATTTATCACTGGTGAAATGTGGTTTTTCCCTTTCACTATGATTAATTAACGACAGGGTGCAAGGTGTTGTGCCTGGTCTAGATTTAAGCTAGTTTATAAGTCGTGTGCTAATATAATCAGTCGGGTCAGAAAGTGCGCGTTAAATAGCTCAAATAAATCAAATTTTTAGCAAACCCATTGACAGCAAGAAAGTTTCTTTTTCTTACTACCTTTTCAGTTTATACAGATATTATGTAGTCTACTAATTACACGATTGGTTTAAGGAGGAGGAAGGTTAAATTTAGAGAGAGTGTAGCCGTATTTGCGTGGATGGAGAGTGGAGATCCATTTGGGGAAAAAACATTCAGTACACCTTACTTGGATTCAAGCCCCGATTTCGCTTTCACCGACAGTCTGGTCTACTACGAGAGTGACCCTTTAGACCATGTGGCCACCGAAGCGGGTTTCTATCTCACTCTTCCCTATTATATTAGTGTATTTAATGGATGCTTATAATCCGAGCGGGTACTAAGAGGAGAAAAACAAATACAATGGCCCCTTACCCCCTCTGTCTACCCCATTTGAATAAATAATAGATCCTATCTGTGTTTTGTTGACAGGCCATACACAACAAAGAGGACGAAAATGTGGTTGTGTCTCCTATCGGCGTGAAGCTAGTGCTAGCCATGCTCTTTGAGGGGGCTATTGGTAACACGGCCAAAGAACTGACGAAAACTCTACAGCTCCCAGAAACCAGACAGAGTTCAAGGACAAAGTTCAGCTCCATATTACAGTCTTTGCAGGTGAGACGGCGACGTAGCTCTGAAGGCAGTTTTATGACGTGCCAAAACAATCACAACTTAAGTTCACTTTTCCTTAAATAAAAAGGGGGGGTATTTTTGAAAATATTCTCCTTGACGCTCCAAGCATCCTAAAATCGAGAATGGTCATAAACACCTTTCACTGTTTAAATTAATTAACACTGTAATTGAACCAAAACTAAACTAAACATGTAGGCAGATTGTAATTGTTCTGAATTGTGTCTGAGATGAATATAAAAAAAATCTTAGAATTTTGAATTTGGTAAGAGAGGAGTCAAAATTAAAGACAGCTGTTCTCCTAATCACCAGCTTATTTAAAGTCTTGCTACGGATATTTTTGGACATACACTCTATGGAAAATGCTCCTAATACAGCTGAGTGACCGGGAAATTAGGTACAAGATTAGGCACACATACATAAACATATCTAATCACGCCATTCCCTAATGGGATAGACAATAAACTCTGCATATAGCTCAAAAAAACAACCACTCCGTCCATCCTCACTAACATTCTCCAAACTTCTCTATCATTGAATTCCCCCTTCGCTTCAACAACATCCATATAATTAGTTATACATGTTCGTTTATTCTTAAAACGCTTAATGTTTCTCTTTTTCACACATTTGTCTGCAATATTTAACCACGTATTTCATGGCCTACCCCTTCCTTTAACTATACTCTACCATATTAACTATATTTGCTTCATCACTCAATCCATAGTCATCTTTTAAAGATACCTAAACCAACGAAAGATGCTTATTTCACACCTATCGGATTCCCCACTCCCATAAAGCACCCATTCCAAACAAATTTTTCACATACATTTTTCTAAGATGTCTCATTACAACCGCATTCACCTTACACTTGTGTTTCTCCCGACAAACCCACGTTTCACAGCCATACAACAATGTTGACACTAGCACACTTTTATGTACTGCCATCATTGACTCTTTCGATGCTACTTCATTCTTGTTTGATAGGACAAAATTACACTCAAATCATAAAATGTATTGAAGTGGTGCTTTCTGCAGTTTTTGTTTGTCTACCGAAAACTTGAAACCAGTTTAATAAAAAAAAGTACTTAAAATTTCAAAATAAATAGCTATTTTTAATTTTGTTATATTTTTAAAAATATAGTAAAATAGTCCAATGTATTCTGAAATATAATACAGAAAACCACACACCGATGCAATGCCTGACGTGGGCTGCATTACCTACCAAATATAGGTGTTATCTGGAAAGGGGGGGGGGGGG
>CABFOW010002028.1:0-48039 GCA_902141385.1 Timema californicum | reverse complement strand
GGGGGGGGGGGGGGCAGGTTCTTAACCCATGGTCTGGTCTCTGTCCCCAGATGACTCGACCGGAATATGTGCTGGACATTGGCGCCAAGCTATACGTGAGTGAAAATGTGACGCCGAAACGTCGGTTCACCAGTATCCTGAGTGTGTTCTATAACACCGAAGTGGAGCAGGTGGACTTCAGCAAAGCGGACAAGACCGTCAACTCCATAAACAGTTGGGTCAACAGCATGACACATGGCCACATTGGCGAGATGATCAGCCAGGGTGAGCAATGATGTTATTTTGGAGAGAGGACAACCTCAAGACTTGTTGCTCTGGTTAAGTGCAAGCTAGGTCGATATGAACAAGGGCGTAAACAGTATTTCATTTCAAGGGGTGATAGAACTTCAAACAAAGAAATCCAACAAATCTCTAGTATACGCGTGCGCATGCACACACACACACACACACACACACACACACACACACAATTTCTCTTTAAACCCAACAAAATAAAGTTGGCAATAATACCCAGAAAAACCAACATGACAGAAATACAACACTTATTGTTCCCACTCCTGTCCGGTAACCTAGTCCATGTCAACCTTACAGTTTACAGAACTGTACAGTGGGCAACAAATGGGCATGGAACTGCTTCAATCAATCGATTTAACTATCGCTCAAGCACCATCTTTTGATATGAAATATTCACTTTTCAATATCGTTATTATGATATTATATTAGTGTGTACATACAGGGACATTGTGTGAAACTTTGTTTTTGGTTTCTTCTTTTGTTGGTAGATAGTGCTTTGGATTAATTTAGATTTTGGAGGGATGACGATATCCCCCCCATCACCCACCCTGCGTATGCCTAACCTTTATTAAACCTTAAATGTAGCAAGCTAACCTTTTGTGGTTCCACTATGGCACAACTTATAAGATAGGACCAGAGTGTACGTTGTCAAGTTAAGACTGTTACCTTTTAATGCAAACGGAGTGTACAAGGAATCTGAACGCACACACAAAAATTTAAGACTATACTTTAGTGAGAACAACACAAATAGTGATTCTTTATTCAAAAATGAATTAAATATTTTTGTAATCAATTTAATGTAAGTTAGGATCAAAGCTAATACACTTATTAATAAAATAAATCAAAGTCCGTGCTGGTGGACACTTAGGAAAAGGGGGCAGTCTAATCTCTTATGTTTTACTGGTGACAAGCAAGTTGAGGTATGACTCTCGGCCGGGAGAATCAATGATTCTCCTCTCCCCCTCCATGCAAATGTGTACATTTCCTCTAAATTCAATCTTCCTCACCCCTAACACATTAGCTTAATAAGTATATATGTGTGTAACCCAAATGAGAAGAAGACGCACTGCTAATTAATGTAATGGCTGTAATTTCATTTGAATTTAAAGTTCTTTTTAGATATAGCAACAAATTTTTTCTATAAAATGATGATTATGTTGCTCGGTGCTTTTCATGTCTATTTATTTGTTTAATTGATAACAGATGAGATCACCTCAGAGACAGCATTGCTCCTGCTCAATGCTATATACTTCAAGGGGTTGTGGAGAAAGCCATTTCCTAAAAACGTCACCGCCCCAGGACCGTTCTATCACAAGAGTAAGACTATCACAACTGACTTCATGACCAGTGATGACTATTACTACTACTCAGAATCTGTCGAGTATGATGCAAAGATATTGAGGCTGCCTTATTTGGTGAGTTTTACATTCAGAGCTAAGAACCCTATCATAAGTTTATCTTAAAATCTGCTAGTGATAATATGTTTTTCTGTTGAGATGATCCAATCCGAAAATAAACCAATACATCTCTAATATTATAATTATATTAAAATATACAACACAAGCCACATTTTTAAATATTAACTTTTGAAAATAGTTTAAAGTAGTTTACTTATTACAAGTGAATTTCCAACTGCTCAGATGTGCATACTATAATTGATTGGTCATTAAAATAAGCTTTAGTTCTAGTTCAAATTGCTTACAGATATATTTATATGTTTTTTTATGCCAAAGGATATGTTTGTTCTGCTCTAGTAATTTTTTTTAAAGTACCAGTATTAATTTTGACCTTTATTGTTGACTCAGCATTGCTCATTTTCATAATAATTTATCTACAAAGTCCTCTTAAGATTGTATATAGTGATGCTTAAAATAATACGATGATTAGAAATTAATAACAACACAAAGAGCCTACACATATTAAAATATGGGTATTGACATGAATATTTTCTAAAAGTAATATAATAAAATACTATATCTCACACAAATTAGATTATTTTAAATACTGTTATTAGGGCTTAAAACTTGTTAATTGGATATAAACTACTGTCTAGAAATAAAATCTTCAATAGTTCTATTATAGTTGACTTAGAAGTGAGCAGAATATAAAACTGTGAGCAGTCTTCCTTGATACAAAAGTACTTTTACTGTCTAAGACAATTTTACACCTGATTCTTTGCTTCAAACAGACAGAAAAAAATAAATTTAAAAAAATCATTTTATTTCTTCCAACCAATTTTTAATGTATTATAAAACAAATATTATCAAAAATTTAAAACTAATACTTTGAGGTGAACATGTGCTAATAATTTTAAAATGTCAGCCCTCTGTCTGCAGTAGATAACATGCAATGCTCATGACAGACACACAAACTCCTCATTTTATTAATATAGAGTTTGTTGGTAATGCCTTTAATTAAAATCATACAAAGGAGGTGACTCTCCTGGTTATTCTTTGTTACAATGACAAAAAGCTATACATGCCCTTTGTACTTTCCATCAATAATTGACAAGACATTTATCCATCTAAGATCGCCCAAGTCACATCCAGAGTCAAATGGTGATATCCTAAGATATAATCAATTGTTTGTTACCAGGGAAAGAAGTTTTCCATGTTTCTGATCCTTCCGAACAAGAAGGATGGACTTGACATGCTACTCAACAAAATTCATCCCGCTCTAATCAAGAATCAAATGTGGCTGATGAGACAAGAGTCAGTAGAGGTCAAGTTACCCAAGTTTAACTTTTACCACACTGTTCATCTTAAAGATATTCTGGAAGAGGTGAGACAAAAGTGCTGGCCATATATGTACTAGGTTATGTGTCAAGAGGTCCTATAAATTAACTTTTATGTTAATAAAATAAAGCCTCAATGTGTGGAAATATTAATTTTTATCATAAGTTTATAATATAAAAAGTTTTGGTAAAAATCTTTTAAATAAATGGAAATTCTTATTTTGCAGAAGTATAGAATGTAAGCTAGGTACTTTATTTTTATTAACATTATGTGTTTAATTCCCTTAAGTTGACTAACCTAGCAGTGGCCACCATTCATTTTTTGTGTTAAGAACATGAAGAAAAGTACCAAACAAGATGTTGGGAGACGCAACTTGTGCAATGTGCACAGGTAGGCATTATGCACTGAGCTATGGTATAAGGACCTAGATATCCACTGGAATCATTATTTTGCTTAACTCTTCTTTCGTGAGGCTTTCTTTAGAGCAAAAAAGAGCTTCAGTCTTTCTTTCCACAGACACATTCTGTGCATATTGTCTCCTTACAATTAGGGTTAAGACACTTCCTTTAGTTGTGGAACTCAGATGATGTTCATTCTTGTCCACTTGGATTTTCAGTTATTCTTGATGATTTGATGTTTTGAAATGTCACAGGCTTTTGACGTTATATACATACAACCTTAAATTAGTATGGATGGCAATAGTTAAACCATGAGATCCACACTGAATAAAGATTGTTGTATGTGTGCCTGATTGCCACTTATATGATACTCATACCATCAATACCATAATATCAACACTCGATTAAATAGTGAATGTTAATTTTCTTCAGGTGGTGATATGACCCTAGCTGTTCTTCCCAATGATGTGCCTATGAGAAACATCTAAAACAATATCACATTATGTTTCTCTAACTGAATTTTAACTGATAGGCGGGCGATCCCAAAGTGGGATGTATTTGTGGAGGTACCTTGGTGATTAAGCAGATGGGTTAAAAGGAATACATTTAATCAACAAATTAAAGCAAATTATGATAATGTTTACACTTTGTTGTAGCTTGGTATCCATGAGGTGTTTCACAATAGTGCTGGCTTGTCAGGGATGGCTTGGGGATCAAACAACCTTATTGTGTCAGAGGTCATGCAAAAGGCAGGCTTGGAAGTCAACGAACAAGGAACCACTGCATTTGGGGCTACAGGTAGGTCAAAGGGCAAATAAGTTATATAAATGTAAGAATATTAAATTAACTATAATCTCCACTGTTTATTTTTTTCAAATATTCTTTATACAAAAATTAACTGTCTCTTCTTTCAACATTTATTCTGACATTATAGTTACTTTTTTTTTTACTACCTGTTCAAGTTATACATATTCATGTTAGTTAATAATATTTTTTAAAAATGCATTGTTGCAGATATAATTTTCTTGTGCATTTTATGTTTGCAATCGAAAATCTTATTATTGCAAATAAGAAAATGAATACACAAAATTTGATAATTTGGTAACAATTTTTCTTGTTTACAGAGGTGAATATACCCCTTAAACTTGGTCAGTCTTACGAGTTTCACGCAGATCATCCTTTTATGTTTTTCATCGAGGATGAGAAGACAGGGACTGTGGTTTTCGTCGGTAAAGTGGTTAACCCCACACCATCAAAAAAACATGTCCAGCACTCCAACCCAACCGCTTCTAAACCGTCGATTGAAGATGCAGTACATGTGCCAGTCATCCCACCTGGAGGCATAATTTCAAAACCAGAATTACAAGAAAATCCGGTCTTAGGAGGAAGTAAACCTTCATCTATGCCAGAAAAAGTTGAAAAAAGCTACTCTTTTAGGAAACCAGATAACTGGGTTAATAAACCTCTGAACACATATTCCAACAGTGACGCAAGCCATTCACGCTCGCAACCAGATCCCAATTTGCCATCGCTTAGTTTCCGAGCATTGCCGTCAGATGAGGGAATATCAGCAGTAGGTGTGATGCCAGCTGAGATTGATCACATTTCGAACAACGTGGATGTGATTCCTGAGTCAAGACAGGTTGCAAGGAAACCCTCCATCAGGTATATTATGTGTCTTCTTCACTTTGTCTGGAACACGGTAATTCTACTTATATTACACTCAATCATTCTAAACTCTCCCAACTTCCACCATACTCTATCATTAGTTAACAAGTAAGCAACAATTGTGTTATTATATAGCATGCAATTTATTTTAAAGATGTTCTTTTCATTAATTTTTGTTTAAAGTTTTATGAAAATATTGAATTAAATTGACCACAATCACAATAACTTCGAATATCATTTGAAAACAGTTATCATTGATTTACTTAATAATTCAACAAAACCATTTAAATTTGAAACTGATTCTCAAGTACTATCTTCAGGAAACGTTTAATTGGAGAGAACTTTACACTTGGTGTAGACACACTGCATTGTCATTCTTAGATTTGCTTAAAAATGTCACAGAACTTGCATTTCCCCAAGATTTTAATTTCCTCCTCTTTAACTTTCAACGTTTTCCACTACACGTGAGAGCTACACAGTCAAAATTGCAAACTCGCAATGCACTCAGCTACTGTTGATGAGGGAATTGAACCCCAGGTGGATGCAATTGTTTTCCATATATCTTTCATCCCCACCTCATGGATTGAGCCATTAATAGCAATAGTAACTGCCTCGGCAGCTGCTTGGTTTAAGGCACTACTCTCACAATAGACTAGACTGCCGATGATGAGATCATGGTTCAATCCTAGTTAGGTGTATTGAAGGTTTTTCCTAAATAGTTTCCCATTCTCTCCACACAAATGCAAGAACACGTCCTCTGAATTCAAACTTTCTCACTACTAGCCCGTTAGAGTAACAAGTACATATCATAGGTGTATAGCTCCAACAGGTAGTAATACTGTGCTAAAAAAAAAGCCATAGCTTTAAACATACCTACTAACAATAAAAATGTGTACTACATGACAAACTTGAGTCATGAGGAAATAATTTAAACTAATCTCCTCTACTACATTACCCATAGAGTTGGTTACTTAACTTTCATAGTACCTAGTTAAGTCTGTTGATCTTAATGCGTTCATTCTCTGTATGGGATGTAAAGTTATATTTGGGGAGGGATAATAGATTGACGGTAATGATCTTAAAATCCTATATATTATTTTTGTTGTCAAAATCCCTTTTTCCCAACTGATGCAAAGCCTACAGCGATGAATAAGGTATCAGTGGATAGGATTTTTCACAGACTTCTGACTCAATTTATGTTAAAACACATTGTTTGTTTAAAATCTAAGTTAAAAGAAATATAACAATATTTTTTTATCAATTACCAAAAATAAACTTTTTGCTATTTTGTGTATACACTTCACTGAGTATTTAATTTCAACCACCCAACCAAATATTAATTTTTTTTTTTTTGCAGGGGGTAGGGGGTGGGGTGGGAGGCGAGGTTGAATGTGCGAAAGTTTCACAAGGGTTTACTGGTAAATAGAAAAAGTGATCCTCACAAAATATGCTCTTCTACCTAAACTTAGTGCGCACTACAATAGAAATAATACATAATTGTTTTGTCTCATAAGGTACCCGTTGCAGCACAGTGCAGGTTCTTCAGGTAGCCGATCCACCGCGCCTGCGTCCACCCACCTGGTGCATGACGAGATTTCCTTGCCCAAAAACAAAGTGGTGTGGAACCATCTCACTAACATGTGGCATACTCACTGATCCAGCCAGGGCAATAGGAGACTATACCAGTGTCATGTCATAGTGTTGCCACGGCAAGCAGAACTTGTTAGAACAGAAATTATGATATGTTCTACTCACTCACTCCCCATTTAAACAATAATTCACAGGCTCTACCCTACATAACTCACATGTGATCATATGTTATTTGGTGAGTGATGAGGACATTTACAGGTATGTTTTAAACAAGATTTGCTTACCATAGCAACATGCCACGGACCGCCACTGGACTCTAGATACTACCAGTAACACTTTAAATTATGGCTAATTGATACTCATAGAGAGTCATGCCTTATGGTATGCAAAATATGTTTAAGCGGAGTGTTATTTTTAAGATGTTGTTTTGTACAAGGAAAGCTCTAATTGGCTCCGACGTTGAATAAAAACTTATTATAATGTATTGAACCAACTATCATTTTATAGAATTTATTCACTAAACCCTGTGTATTGCTTTTAAAATAGTGAAAAATTATCAAATGTCAATTTACAGCCTTAAATGAATGATCTTGTACTGCATGATAACGTTATTTAATATTTAAATCTGCCAGGTATGATTAACCAGTAAATATGGACTAGAACCTGGATAGCCTAGTTGTAGTCCAACACCTTAGCTCAGGGTTTGGCAAACTATGACCCACCACTTCTTTTTGTACGCCCCACGAGCTAAGAATAGATTTTATTTTTAAATTCAAATCCAGTAGCATTCTTCGGATACTAATGCAAGTGCAGAAGACATTTTCATATTTCAAAATCCATTTGACTGTTCAAGAGAGGTTCCCCCTAACCTTAAATGGAAATGATGAATCTGCAGTGTGATGATATGCTTAAAGACAAATTTCAAGAAAATTTCACAGAATTCTATAAATGTCTTCCAAGTGATGAATATGGTCAATTAAGATCATATGCTCGGAGTTTTATATTTGTATTTGGCGGTACCTACGTGTGTGAAAAAACATTTTCAAAGATGAAATGTATAATATATCAATACAGGTAAATATTAACAAATTAACATTTGCAATCAATTTTTACTATAGAGAGTACTAACTTTGAGCACCGATTTGATGAAATTCTATCTCAAAAAACGCAATTTCATTCTTCTCATTATTAGAGCTGCATTTCAAACAATTGTGGTATACTTATTATTTAAGTAGGCCTACCAATATCAATATCCTCGAGTTCGCCTCTTGGCCCGCAGCGCATAAAATACTTACTATATAGCCCTTTACAAAAAATATTTGCTGACACCTACCTTAGTACAATTAATAGCAATCCTTTCTCCCTTCTGAGCTAAAGGTCCTGAGTTTGAGTTTGGTTAAAGCCAATATATGTATCAATGGGATTCCTCATTCACATCAAATAATTAATGTCCTGGGGGAGTAGGTGCTGTGTTTTTCCATTTTCCTCTTACTTGAACACCTTCCATCTCTTAATTGGTCTCCCTTGTTGTCTTTTTCCTACATACTTAATCTGCATCATTATCTATGGTATTCTATCCTTTCCCATCCTCAGTTTATAAGACGAGAGCTGACATAATTATTTGCTTCAAAAAGTGAAAGTTGAATATAAAAAAATAAGTTTTTTTTGACGAAATACTTATGCTTTTACAATGACTATGGAAATGCTATCCAAATTATGCAATTGCTCATTAGAAAGGCCTAAAGTTGGGCCAGAAATTTAGTGGAACGGTGCAAGGTTCGATGTCTCTTTGAGCATCTCAATAAAAAGCTAGAGCTTTCCCCTCCCTCAACTGAAGATGAGGACTCAGGTTGGAAATGAGAAAGAGAAGTAACGCAGAGGGGTCAGAGCTATACAACTGGAGAGTGGGTTAAGAAGTCTTCAACTGTGAGAATAAGTGGTTCAGCCAGGGCTGGTTATTCAAGACTAGATTTAATTGGAGTCTTAACAAGTAAGGATCAAATGTAAAGAGCTGAAATGAAGACTAAATATGGCCAGCAAGTGGGCTTTTAGTGTATCTATGTATTCCTTTGTGGGTTTAAAAACTGAACGTATACTACTTTGGGTGTGTGGTTCACTTTTTTATGACTGTCAAAAGGTAATATTACTGTGGAGAACAAAGAGTTTACTAAAAATAATGTTTTTCCATTATGGGTTGCCATATTTTTTTTTCAAGGAAGAACGTACAGGGGAATAGGAACAACTTTTTCATTTCAAATTACTGTCTCTTGACACAAAGAAAAAGTTAACTTATTTCTAAAAGTATGGGGATTTAACTAATGATTGCAAACAAAACAAATACAGAACAGGTTGGAACACTTTAATGCGGCACCCTTGGGACCTGACAAGTATCGGACCACAGGATTTGACTCTTATGAAACCTCTACTCCTTATACAGATTCCCCAGGCTTACCATTTAAATTTACATACTTGTTATGTCGCACAAGGTAGATAAAGACTAAAACAATAGATAATACAACTTTCACAACTCTTTGGCTCTTGGGAGACATATTTAATGGTTAAAATACAGCTAGAATACAAGCCAAAACAAGAATGTACGCAATAACTTGGTCAATTTTGTGTTGCTCCTAGCCCCGTCCTGGTGGCAGCCTCACAAACTAATGGCAGCAGATTCAAAACGTTCCAACCACAGAGTTTCTGCATTAGAGAGTTCCAACCTGTATATTGTTATATTTAAAAAAGGCACAGGAAATTGGAATAAGAACGCTCACATAACAAAATGGTGTATAGTAATCTTAAAATATATTTGAAAAATATAGTACATTCCATATAAAAATAACAAATCTGCTATACAATGAACATATTTCAATATCAATTCAAGCAGACACATATCTTTGCAAATAATTTTTTAAATAACATTATTGTACATATATATGGAAGAAAGTATCTTTCCTGTACTTTCTTCCAAATATAATACAATTACCTCAAACAAAAAGAAGTTTTCCTTATAGATAGGATATATATTATCGTGCATTATATTATTGATATCACAAAAAAACAAGATTATAACAGAGCACAATAAATAATATGCCATTTATTATATACGTTGTAAAATATATTTAACTGTCACTAAAACATTATAAATATTGTTTATACTTAAGTACATATGAAAGTGTTAACTCATGTGTTCCGGTTACCTTACACACAGACCATTCAGCATCACCCCTCAATGGCGTGGTTTGAGGACTGAACTATTTGGTAGCCCTAATGAGTGTTTGCAAAGTAGCTTTGCCAACCCAACCATTGACAAGCCAGTTTTACAAAGAACCCCTACTACCGGCATAAATTATCCACTGAAAGCTTCGAAAATAATGAAACAAAATAGTAGAAATATTGGATGTTCTCCCCTTTGGTAAGTTTAGAGATGCAAACATAATATCAATTTCCTTTATTTGTCCTATATGCTATTTTTTTTTTACATGTTCATATATAAGTGTTCTATCACTCTTAACCAATTTCATTTTTCTACCTTTTAAGTTTATTGGGTTCCTATTTTAGTAAATTTTGTTGAGTGATTTACACTTCCTCCTGATAAGTTCCAATTGAATAAACCTAGGTTGGGTGATTGGGCAGTAGTGATACATTTTCTTCAAAAGGTAATCTTTACCTCTTTGTCCAATCACAGCAAAGTAATATTTAGCGCCGCGTCTTACTACCCGTTCGATACGCTTTAAGTACGAATTACTCTAATGGATAAGGAATTGGGAAGGTTGAATGAGAGGAAGTGAACCCGCATTT
This sequence comes from Timema californicum, assembly GCA_902141385.1. Lineage (NCBI taxonomy): Eukaryota > Metazoa > Arthropoda > Insecta > Phasmatodea > Timematidae > Timema > Timema californicum. Next base: position 37,556 of record CABFOW010002028.1, on the reverse strand, counting down.
GCGTGGAGGGAGAATGGAAAACCATTTAGGAAAAACCACCCTCAGTTCACCCGACCAAGATTCGAACCTCGATCTCCCTGTCCTCAGCAGTCGAGCTCAACACAACAAGCGCGTTAGCCAACTACGCCACCGAGGCGGGTCACAGCAAAGTAAAATGTGAACTGTGTTCTTTTCATTGTAAAAGCCATATTTTGTTTGTTCTCTTTTATATGTTTCTATCCACCTTTCCTGTTTATTTTTCCAATATAAGCTTAAAGATGCAAACTTTTACAAGATGTGCTTTTTAATTTCATCAGTGCATTCCTTCCTTAGAGATTTTCAAATGGCCAGTTGGGTTTCAACCTCAAAAATAAATTCTATATTTATAACTTGTTATACTTTAGATTCTACTTGACCAATAAAAGTGGCTAGTATGTATGCGCTAATTTGAAACAATGTTCTCCTAATGAGTGGATAAGAGGCAGATTTCGACCACTCTTTGGAATTGGTGGAGCAGCTAGATCAACGGTGTGGTCTCATGTTGTCTGTGTGTAAGAGCCCTTAAACAGTTGATCCAAAACAATTTGTATAGTGGAAAATATTCACTTTTATTTGAACACATATATAATCCAGTAAATGAAGTACCAATAGAATAACATAAATACATGTTTAAAATAATATAGTTAGGTTTTAATAGAATTTTGTTCGGATTTTATTTTGGCTCTTGGATGTGAAAACAACTTTAGCATGAGACAAGTTGAAAATGAAAATGCTAGAAACTAGAGTTAAGATGAAACTTACACTATTTAATAGATTATGTAAGTTTTAAACAATTTGTCAATCATCAACATAACAGATCTTTCCAGTTTTTGCGAGCATTTCAGCTTAAAGTAATAACTCTTAACATCTAAAATATTTAGAAAATTGGTTTTATCATTTGTAATCTTTGGCAACTCTCTGAGAAATATGTTTTTAGAAAAACATAATCACTAACTAAATATATCATATAAAAAACTATTGAAAATACCAAGTACTCTGCAGTATCTTCGAATACAGTTACCTATTTTTAAGTCCTACTTGCAAGCACAGTGACAATAATTAATGTTATAAACTTAATAAAATATATATTTCTGAATAACCACACTATATGAAGAAATTATTTTATAGTAAAGGAAATTGATAAAACTAAAGAAAAAGGAAAAATAAACTACTAAGTGTAAATTTGATTATGAAAGCCCACCTAAGGAAAGAGGGAAAATGTGGGAAGAGTCCAATGCACAAAGGTGACATCTTCTTCCTTTCTTCTGTCTTCTATAGTAGTAGTAGTCACACACACATATTAACACAAATATAGTAATATTTCGGCATTGTTGCCTTTATCAAACACAAAGAAGAAAGAAAAGAGTACAAATAACACACAATGGATTACTCACTTTTGGATCTAAAGAAAAACTGCTAGAAACACATTGTGCCAACTGTTTTTGGGAGTATAGATAAATTCTTCAGCTATGGTTAGTATTTATAGAAACCTATTTAATAATAATAATAATAATAATAATGAATAAGAAAATAAATAGTAATAATTTGAAAAATGATAATCTTATAGGGGAAAAAAACCCACAATCTTCTGTTGAGGCCGGGTGGTAATCTTGATTTGGTAATACATGGGTGGGCCTGTTCCCACTGTTGAGTTGAGAACTCTTGCATTGTTTGGGAAATGCTCTAAATATGTTAGTGGTGTAGCAGGTTTGAAAGTCCTGGTTGTGGTTACCAGCATGGATGAGTACAGGCTTGTCCGGATCTTTGTGGTTTGTGTCAAAACGATGATTGTTCATTCGGTGTCTGAGATATTCTGATATATTCTGTATTCTGCATCACGTTATTTTCACAGTAGTTGATATATCAAGTTATTTGTTTTGCAATTATAATGACCAGAAATTTTTTATTCCAATTTCATAACTTTGCTGTTGAAGGAAGTAGCTGGTAGGTGGATTCCACATGTGCTGCAACAAGTGCTACCGCAGGGATATGAACCTTTGGTAGTAGGTTTTTCTTCTCGAATTCTCTTGGGGTCAGGAAGTTTGGGATGGACTAGAATATTGTAGAGATTGGGTGGCCATTTGAAAGTGACTCTTGGGGGTGAACTAGGAAGGTTTTGGGTCTGGGTGAAACTGGTCAGGAATTAGTAACCACTTTTAACCAGACCAGACCAGACCAGACCAGGATCTACAGGTTCTCTCAAACAGCGAATAAACAATCATCATTTTGACACAAACCACAAAGATCCGGACAAGCCTGTACCCATCCATGCCGATACCCACAACCAGGACTTTCAAACCTGCTACACCACCAAAATATTTAGAGAATTTCCCAAGCAGTGCAACAGTTCTCAACTTAGACAGTGGGAACTGGCCCACCAATGGATTACCAAATCAAGATTACCACCAGGCCTCAACAGAAGATTGTGGTTTTTTTGCCCTTAAATACTATCATTTTTCAAATTATTATTATTATTATTATTATTATTAAATAGGTTTCTATAAATACTAACCATAGCTGAAGAATTTATCTATACTCCCAAAAACAGTTGGCACAATGTGTTTCTAGCAGTTTTTCTTTAGATTCAAAATGGATTAATCGAGTGTTTGTGTTATTTGTACTCTTTTCTTTCTTCTTTGTGTTTGATAAAGGCAACAATGCCGAAATATTACTATATTGTGTTAAAATGTGTGACTACTTCTACTATAGAAGACAGAAGATTATTATTAGCACCGCGTCTTACTACCCGTTTGGGTTGTACGCACTTACACTAATGTGTAATGGTAGGGTGATTGTGAGATGAAATGGAGGACCTACAGTTTAACGTGGAATCCAAACCACAATGGAGGCCTGGTACTCCACACATTCACAAGTTGTGATTAATACACATCTTGTCAGAGGAGAAGGAAGGATTTGGTAATCAGATAAATCTGTGCCAGGACCAAGGATTGAACCCCGGACCCCAGCACAGAAGTCTGACACCTTAGCCCTAGACCACCAGGTCACCAAGACAGAAGAAAGGAAGCTGTCACCTTTGTGCATTGGATTCTTCCCACATTTTTCCTCTTTCCCTAGGTGGGCTTTCTTCTTCAAATTTGCTCTGAGTAGTTTATTTTTCCTTTTTCTTTAGTTTTATCAATTTACTTTATTATAAAATTATTTAGCCACTAGGCCACCTCATTTTTAAACATATGAAGAAATTAATAATAGTCAATAACATCACTGTTAAAATAACATATACACAGTTTGGTAGGCATATTTAAAAAAAACAATGATGACCATACTTCACAATAAATCATAGAACATAATAACATAGCGTCTATATTTTTTATTCAAACTATACAAATACAATAAAAAGTTTCTTGAAGAGATTCATAATAACTTTAAGGCAACATCAAAAGTGAACACCTACACATAAAAAGAATTTAAAGGAGGTATAAAGCTAGCGCCTACATTCCAGAAAAGTGTAGGTCCAACGGTTAACATTTAAAGCACAGCATATCACAGATGTTTGGCATATTTTTATCTTTTGATTAGGTTAAAAAATAAATTATCAATTGGAAATTTTTTACTCAACTCAACATAGTGATATAGAATCTGCTCGTCCAATGTTTTAAATTACAGAATTTTTGTCTCCTTTAACATTATCAGAGTAAAATTTTTATAAATAAATATACTAACACTTTTATTGTTAAGCCAAATTTTATGATCATGTGATATTTTAATGGAAAAATAGCTAACCTATTATATTTGTTAATTACGGCTATAGCCGCATTTAAATATTATATTATTTTAGGCTGGGCGTGCACTTGGCAACCACTGGTGTCTAAAGTAAACATAAAGAGTGTGTGCATTTAGCGACCAACGACCATGCTTGGCTGCGGCGACCGCCAAGGTCACGAGCGACGCGCACGCGGCCAGTCGCTGTCGTCCAAGTCACTGCATATGTATGAAACCAGATCAGTATGTGTGAACTTAGCATGGCAGCCAGTCGTTTGTTTTGTATGGAGTGTGATTGTGGCTACAATGTCTTACGGGGATCATTTCGATACAGATGGTTCTGGCCATCTATACAAACCACTCAGAATATTGGTCGCCGCGACCAGGTCACCAAGTGCACACCCAGCCTTAAATTGTTGATGACACCTGGACATGGGTTTGATTCCTATGTCCATGTGTCGTTTTTCAATTTAAAATTTTAATTTGTTTTGATATTGAGGTACTGGTATTTAAAGTGCATCTGAACCAACTGATTATACAAGCACACAACTTATAAACTGAGTTAAATTTAGAACAGACACAACATCCAGACCCCAGCCATTAATTTATCACAATGAAAGCGTAAAACCACATTTCCCCAATGATAATTTTTTTGGCCATGCCAGGAATCGAACCCAGGACCCTTAACTCAACAGAAAGAAATGCTACTGACTGAGCTAAGATGTCATACTTTAATTTAAAAGAATACAATAAATGTTTTAAGGATTCAATCAAGTGATATTTTCACTTTCTTAACTTATAAAAATAAAAATATTCTTAGAAATTAATTTCCACACCATAAACCAAAGAAGGTCAAAATAGTTAATATTTTCTACATTTTGCTGAACAAGTACACTCACAAATAAATAATTATCAGTAATATTAATTTTGTAACTAAATAATTTCATAGAATTAACAAATAATTATTTGTAGGTAAACTAGGGAAAAATTACGCCAAATGGCTATTTGAAATTAAACATTGAAAGGAAGATAGAAGGGCAAGGCCTAGCATCAGAAAACTGTAGGCCTAAAAGTTCACAATTAATAACACAACAAAACACATAATTATGAAATTATTGGGGTACACAGCTCCTTTATTAAGCAGAACAAAGTAAAACACAAACTGGACTATGGAAGCATGGCTAGAGGTAGATTATGGTTTCTTAGATATCGTTGCCTGTTTCTTAATTTTATCAGTTATAATTTAATTAATTGAATTCAATTATTAATATAATATAAATACAATATTATATTCATCTACCAAGAGTCAAGACACAAGACAAAGGCAACTACAGAATGAAGCAAAAAAATAATCATGAAACAAGTAATGTATTTAAGCGACCATGATCTACCTCTAGCCATGTTGCCATGGTCCAGATAGTGTTTTACTCTCTTCTGCTGAATAAGGTACTGATGTACCGAAAAATTGCATAATTATATATTTTTAATTGTAAACTTGAGGACTACACTTTTCTGGTGTGCATGCCTTGCCCTTCTTTCCAATGTTTTATACGTGGGTAAGATTTTTAAATTGAAAAAGGAGTTATATTACATTAATATAGGGTAAGTCTGGAATGTATAACCAGGGATTTAATTAGTTTTTTCACGGGGTATTTTATGCTCCCTGTCATATCATTTGCGCCAGGGTTTGGGTCTAATATACCCTTCTTCTCAGCTTCATACATTTTCCCTATGGTAACATCTCATGCTTGCTGAATGGTGAGCGAGTCGATCATGTCATTGTAATCTGTTGCTATCAGTATTATCTCATAGCATTGTAGACATTTTACATCCACACAGATTTTAACACACTGGACAACTGCACTTTTTGACCATAGGTAAATGTTCTATTGTATTGTCTACCACTTAAGCTGTGCATCAATTTATTGATGTATGATTAACAGTAGTATTTAAAAGATCTGCTCCTCTATTATAAATTTAGGGAATTTGTTTTAATTATATCTTAATACCGATATTTATGTATTTAGATTTAACTAGTTGAGTTGTTGATTCACCCTATTCTCTAATATGTAAAAAACAGTATCAGCTGTAGGTGTAGGAAAGTGTAAATATTTGTAGTGCCCAATTGAATCAACAGATATATTTCAAATTGTTCAAGCATATAGTTTCATATAATATCTTTCTTTGTGTTTTGTATGTGTATCTTTATATGAAAAAGGAATGTTTAAGAAAATTAAAACAATGTGGAAGTGTGAAAAAGTCTAGCTAGTAATTGCTGTTCATTTTAATTCACATATAGCTGTTAAAATCCATTGACTATGACATTATAATCATTTAGATCTAACATAAGGAGTCAAGCTGTTTTGAAATTAGTGCACAGTTCTCATTTCATTTGTTGATGCACGGCTATTTAGCTTAGTCAATGAAATTGTTATGAAACCAAGGTCTGGTGTTATCTTGGTCATAAATACTCATAAAAAGGAGCGCAAAAATGCTTTGGTTGTAAACATTGATACCAGGTCAACTACACAAACATGCCTATTGTAATACCACTGAGATTAAAATCACATGCATTCATATAGTAAACAGAAAGTATTCAAACTAGCCAGAGTATACAAACTCTTTCTATAAAACATATCATCAACCAGCAAAATGGACAAATCACTTTACACACACACACATATATATATATAAAATCTGTCAAAGACTAAATATAAAAATATGTGATTTTGTATATCATATGATCATCTATTAAATACATGTATACTTGAAAAATAGTTTCTTGGCCAGTGAAAAATAGTTTATTTATTTTAAGCCAAAGTAGAGTTATTTTTGCCATAGTTTTTTGGGTAATGTTCGGCATACTTTTCAAGATGTTCCTCCATCATTTTCATTTGATTCCTGAAAATACCAAAATTTATTTTAAATATTAAGATATAATAACTTAAAGAGTTTTGGAAAATGTGGTTTCTTACCTAGATATGTTACACTAAGTTGCAGGTTATAAGATAGAACCATACTATAATCGGTCAACTACTAAAAGCATAAAGTATTTCTTTAAATTGAATATCACACTTGAAATACAAACAACATGCACTTTTTCAGCTTTTATCAAACTAGGAAGGTCAACATATTAAACAAACACTGATCAAACCCATGTTGAGTTGATAGTGTAAGCACCTAATGTGAAGTTATCTAATAGTTTTCAAAGCTAAAAGTAGGCTATTTACACACTGCATACATAAATAACATGAACTAAGAGCGTAAGAAGGTCAAGTCACCTGTTAATAGATTGCAACATATGACTAGAGTATGTAAACTTTTACAACTTTTACAAAGCTGCCATACGAGTTGTTTTTAATTTGTCCTAGTGTAGTGTATCAGTGGTGTTCACTTTGTGTTTAATATAGAATGAGATATTCCGATAAATTCTCATATTGGCTCATAAATAGTGCGAATTTTTTCCCCCTAAAAATATCCCTCCAAAAACTAAAATATTATATGTTCAAACTAACATTTTTCAGTGAAAAACCATACGGATTCTTACAGAGGTATATTTTAAAGCATGCTGTATCTGTACTGGCCAGTGAGAATCATCATGCATTTAATAATAAACATAAGGTCAAAACAAAGCGATAGCGAGAGAGAGTCCCCCAACCCCCCCTTAAGTGTCAATGAACTGGTAGTTCAGTGTCAGTTGGTGGAAGAACCTGTGCTGTGTTTCTGATATTAAAAAAACCACCATGGCAGAGCCGCAAGCGTGTGATCGTGTGGAAAAGAAAGCTTCCTCGGTATCACAAGGAAATGAGAAGAAGCTATGATATGTGTTATGTTTGTATTTAGTTATTTCTTTATTTGAGTTTAAGGTATACAATACATAATTGAATATAAACAAAAAGCCTCTTCTCCTTCTCTGCACTCATTCATATTTGGGTCACAATATTTTACAACTGCTGAGCTAGTCATGTGACTCAACTACTCTAGTCAAATATATAATTTATATATTTAACATTTTATAATATACAACAATATGAATTTTAAATTAGCAGCAATACAGGAGGCACAACAAACAAATCCTGTACAGGCTACTAACAAGTTTGTATTTCAGAGGCAAATATTAGAGATGGGCCACTCGAATCTTCGAATCCTCGAATCCACTGAATCCTGACAATTATTCGAGATGCGAGGATTCAGTGTTTTACTGGATTTGATGATCTTTCACCTCATAAACAAAGCATATTTTGAATTCAAAAATTACTTAGTTAGGCCTACATGAAAAGCACAACTTAATCCGTAATATTTATTTTGTCGGACATTAAATCTTCTTTAAAGAAAAAAATTGTTAGGTGTGGAAAATTTACGTGCCTAGTACCATACCTTCTTCCCAACTGTATGGGAAACTTGGACTCGACCGTTTCGGCACATGCTCACTTCTAAAACTTTTACCTCACGAACAATCTTGTAAATATTTTAATGAAAATATTAAAATTCTTCAAAAAATTGAAAATCAAAACTAGAATTACAAATAAGTTCGAAAATATAAAACAAATTACGGCTTTTTTTAAACAGAAATAATAACACATTACTGATGATACAAAGTCAGCCACCATGACGTATATTATGCTTACTCGCCCGAGTAATGATTAAAATAAAGATACTGTTAATTCTTACTACCAACTGGTTTTAATTATCTACAACTATGCAAAGAGCCCCAATTTATTGCATTCGATCCTTAAGTTAGACATTTTGTTGGGTCTCATGAAAAATAAATTCTGTCAACAGTCAGACAGCGATAAAACTGTTTATTTATCACTACCGGCCGGCCTACGAATCGTATATCTATTGTTTGTTTAAAATTGATTCAGGTAATCTGATCCCTTAGTAAGCACTCTCGAGTTTCAATAATCAAATAATGACTTGCTAATTCATTATTTATTTTAAAATTGATTTTAACTTAGTTTTTATTATTTTTAAAATATGTTATTGAAGTAATTGTATGAATATTCTAATGTAGTCCTGCCTTATTAAATGGGAATGAACATATTGTAATCAAAAATATGTTTGTGTTTTTATAATATATTCTCATAAATTGATATATCGCAAGAATCGAATATATTTGTTTTCTACACAAAAATAGATAATGGATATATATAAGAAAATAATAATAAAACATACTTAGGCATTATTGAGTTCACAATTTTCAATATATGTTTAATGTTAACATCCGTTTTTATTTTTATTTTTACTATCTTAATACAATAAGATATCCTTTAATGATGATTAAAGTTGAGCAAAGGATAACTAGGCCTAATCTGTTTAGTTCACATGTTTTTTAGAAACTTAACTCATTCTAAAAACACTTTTAAAAATAACTAAAAGACATTCAAATTTTGATTGATTTGATTTCTAAACAATAATATGAGTCTAAATTGTTTAATTTNGATTGTTTAATTTGGCTGGATTTTAAACTATTTTGCGAGGGGGGGGGGGGGGTTGATTAAAATTGAAAGCATGATTGAAATAAATCTTAATTCACAGTTTAGGTTTATATTGTAAAGTGTAGGTCTATTTGTAAATCATTAAAATTTATAACGATTTATAGGATTCGGATTTAATATTTGAAAATAAAATGTAGATTCGGATTTGAGAAATAGTGGATTCAACCCATCTCTAGCAAATATATGACTTTGGAGGAAAAAAATAATTTAAAATTATAAGAGTGCCTGCACATCAAGACAAGCATTCAAAGGGCCTAATAAAACTGTGTCAAATTTGTTAAATTTTCACCTTGAAGTAGTATATTTGAGACCTTTATTTTTAATGTAATAACACCTTCAAAATTTTAGGGTTCTATTATGTGCAAGGATGTACTATATTGGGGCCAATCAGGTATAATCTCTATTTTTAAGGATATCTTTAATGCCAGATGAAAGAAAGAAGAGGTACCAGTTTTGGGTTGGATTCACAGGCTTAACTCCTTACATTTTCTTAGTTGGAATTTCTTATTTTGTTTCTAAGAATTATTTTGTTTTTGTATCAATTTCCATGTTTCAAAATTTATTTTAAGTTATTGGACCTTATATATTTGAAATAAGACAGTAATTAATAATAAATAGCTACTTATTATAAAGATAGCTTTTACATCAATTGATAATCATGGAAAAAATTAATACTATTAAAAGTGGACTCAACTTACATTAAATGGTCTGGCATTTTCTCATAAACATCATAAAACATCTCTCGCCAGTCAGGCTTGAGACGTTTCTCACATCGCTCCAAACTTTTCCGCACCTAAAATAATATTTATCAATCAAACAACAATCTTAGAACTCAACTGCTCATACTAGTAACATACTTTGTACTATATTTGGAAGAAGGTATGGGAAAAGTGGATAGAAACATATAAAAGGGACGAACACAATATGGCTTTTACAATGAAAAGACTAACACAGTTCACACTTTACACTGCTGCCAATGGACAAAGAGATATATTATATATTCGCATCCAAAGTTATTTTCCTGTGATTGTCCTTCATGTTATACCTTTTACATGTTCCTATCTATGTGTCCTATCATTCTTTACAATTTTCCATTTTCTCCCTTTTGTGGTTTTTTTTGTTTCCTCTTTGAGGAAGTTACGTTGCGCGTTTCACACTCCTCCCTGATGAGTTCCGATAGGATGAAACCTAGGTCGAGGAATTGGCCGGTGACGATCGATTTTCTCTAAGAGGTAACCATTACTTTTTTGTCCAATGGCAGCAATGTAAAGTGTGAACTGTGTTCTTATTTTCACTGTAAAAACCAAATTGTGTTTGTCCCTTTTATATCTTTCTATCCGCCTTTCCTATGCCGTCTTCCAAATATAATACAATCACCCCATAAAGTGAAAATATATTTTTCATAAAGAGATATAGTAATATACTTTGATACACATAAATAATATTTTTATCACATTTAAAATAATACCCTTTTTCATTTTTGAGGGATAGAAACAATTAAAAGGGAATAAAATATGAATTTTATAATGAAAATAAGATAATGACTGTTTCTTGAATAAATCTATCACTACCACTCTAACCCCACTCGACCTAGGTTTCCTTCTATCAGAACTCAAAATAAGGGATTGTGAAATGGACACCACAGCTTCCTAAAAGAAGAAATCAAAAAACACAAAAGGAAAAAGTATGGTGTCCATTTGGGTTATCACACCTATGTACTAATCACACTAATGTGTGATTGGGAAGGTTAAATTTAGAGGAATGTTACCCCCATTTGTGTGGAGGGAGAGTGAAAAATATTTAGGACAAACAACTCTCAGTACACCTGACCAGGACCAAAACCTGAGCTTCTCGTCTATTTTAAGAATAGCGCCTTAGATGATGTGTCCATCGAAACGGGTCACAAAAGGAAGAAAATGTAAATTGGTAAATAGTGATAGGACACATAGATAGGAACATGTAAAAGGGACAAATAACACAAAGGTCAAACATAGGAAATAGACAGTGAATCAAATAGCTCTGCCCTGTAATTTCCTACATATTTAACTCTCATTCAGAAAGAAATACTGGCACAACTTAACGTTTTTTTGAGTTATCTAAGTAACTATGCTTAAAATGTGAAAACAGTGTCGTTGACTCACCTGATTGACAGTATCCTGCTTCCATTCTTTCTCCTGAGCTTCAGTCCACCATCCCTGGTTCTCCATGTACTGTTTTAGTCTCGCAATAGGGTGTGAGGCTCCCGTCCACTGATTAACCTCAGAGTCTTGTCTGTAGGTGCTGCTATCATCAGAAGTACTGTGATGGCCAATTCTACACACACATAATTTTTATACATACATATATATATATATATAAAACAGTATTTTGACATTTTAGTTCCATAAATGGGTAATCCTGACACTGTAACAGTGGCTTACGTGAACATTTAAAGCATTATAAGTATGATCTCTAAAATAGATACTGTAGCTTATATTTATCATAATTATTTATAAAACCGTATTGCTCAGCAACTTAAAATATGTTAAACAGTGTGGAAACACTGTACAGTAATGTACTGTACTGTAAAGTGATGGAGAAGAAAACCAACTTGATAGGATAGTTGTTGTTTTTTAGCACCGCGGCTTACTAGCTATTCGGGTTTTACACCTATGTACAATTACACTAATGTGTTAGGGATTAGGAAGGTTACATTTATAGGAATGGTACCAGCATTTGGATGGAGGAAGAGTGGAAAACAATTTCGGAAAAAACCCTCTCAGTGGACCCGACCAATATTCAAACACCTATCTCTCCATTATCGGCAGTCTGTTCGTCTGCGAGTGTGGTGCCTTAGACCATGTGGTCAGCAAAGTGGTGAAAGGATAGGTTAGACCTTGATAGAGAGTGGATTTTTTCTCTCTTTTCTAATTTCTATGTATACGCTTCACATTTTCACAGTTACACATCATTTACATTTTCAGAAATATTACTTGTTCTCCTTAATAAAAATAATAATAAACTTAATAGTTGTCTTACCCTCCAACCTTTTCAAATGTGTTGACTGTTTCTGTAACAGTACAGTATTTTTCATATATATCCATGTTTCTTAAGGTGCAAAAAGGAATAATTACACAAAATTTAAAATCATGTATAACTGTGAAAGTAATCAGGAGATGTAAGTTTAAAAAGTGTATAAAGACTTTCAGGTTGGCTTCCTTCTAAACCACTAATATTACATTAGTCTACAGTATTTGCACACCGTTTACATATAGCTAGAAATTATTTGATATAAATTAGGATTTGTGAGACTTTAAAATATATCAAATGAGATGAGAAAAAAAATCATTGATCTGGACTCGAAAGTTAAAATTTGAATCTTGAAAATTTGAAGCAAAGAAATAAAATTTAAAAAATAAATAATGGCCCTAAGAAATTTACAAACAAAACCAAGAATTTATTATTTTAATCATACCATAAAAATCCGAAAATAGGCTTCAATTTTGACCCACAACTAATTGCAATTGTCTGTCCAAGAAATTCCTAAACAAGGAAAATACTAAACTAAAAAAGTGGTGTTTTATAAATCAATTCAATTATAGGTCACAATTTTGCAAAAATCTATCAGATCCTGTCAATTTAAAGCTATTTTAAACAAATTTTTACTTGTTTAAAAATAAAAGATTCTCTATTGACATCTAATGGGTGAGAAGCCAGAGTGTGGAAAAGCAAAAATATACGTGTTCTTAAGTACCATTTTATGGAACAAGAAACAACAATTTTAAATAATGTTGAAATGCAGTCAAGATAAGTGATTGGCTCAATACATTTGCAGATATGTCACACCATGTAAAACCATCAGTACAAAAACATGTAGTGGTGGCCGAAGGCATTAGACTCATTTTGTTTATTATTTACAAAATGGTCAGTGTTTTGGCTTCAGCGGAGTGGACTGGTGGTGGTTTCCTCAACGGTGAATTTCTCTGTGGTTTTCCCATCCATACGATGGTGGGAGTATTCCCTAAGCTACCCTTCAAACTCTTACCACTTTGATAAAAAAAATCATCCTTGTGTTCCACATATTAAAAATAACATCATAAAGATGAGTTCAAAACTACTTATCATGTCCACATCTACCTCGTTTCTCTTATGGTCGAAAACAAATATTGTCTGAAATTCCATGGTTATTTGAGGAAATCCTATTTAAAATCTTTGATGCAAGAAATACTATACATGGAAGAAAGTATAGAGGTATAATAACTAATACAATTATTTTTTACAACAAATTGGACTTTCCCTTACATTTTTTGTTTGTCCTTTTATTCCCCTTTGTGTGTTTCATGTGTGTTCATTAATTCTTAACTTATTGCGGCCCCACCTCCCCTATTTTTTTCTTCTTTTGTTGTCCCTTACTGAAAGTTGTGTTGCCTGTTTAAGAACCTATCTCAACCCCAAGATAAAACTTTGTTTAAAAATGAGATGGTTCAGTGGCTAGATAATTTTATAATAATGGAAATTGATAAAACTAAAGAGAAAGGGAAAATAAATTAATAGGAGCAATTTAATGCACAAAGGCATCATATTTTTCCTTTCTTCTGTCTTCTATAGTAGAAGTAGTCACACACACATTTGTTTTATCAATGGTCATTATTATAAAAGAAAAAAACTTTGGTAAGTTTTATTTCTGGAACCAGATGTCGCTTAGTGGTGTAGTTTTATGTATTCTACTTTAAAAATATGTAAATCTAGACCAGTGAAACCGTTTTACCGAATTTAAAAAAATAATAACCATATTGAAAAACAGTTATTTTAAAATGAAAAAACTACCAAAGTGATTCTAATTTTAAGCTTGGTAATCTTATTCAATACAGAAAATCGATTTTGAGATGGTCTCTTAAGTAATTAAGTTGCATGTTTCACATTCTGAATTTTGGAACTGAACAAAGCCTAGGTAAAGGGATTGAGCGGTGACAACCAATTTTCTTCAAGAGGCAGCCATTGCCTCTTTATCCATTAGCAGCAGTGGTAAAGTGTGAGCTTATTAGAGAAGACATATTGTGTTTATTCCTTCTATTTGTTACCGTCTTTCTTTCCTGTACCTTCTTACGTGTCTAATGTTTTGTGATTTAATTAATGATACAGCTACTATACAAAACAGTATATTTTTCTTTGCTCTCACCTATATGTTAGAGCTTCAATTAGAACAGGTCTGTTTTCCTTGACAGCGAATTCTCTTGCTGCCTTGGTGGCATTATAAACAGCAAATATGTCATTCCCATCCACACGAATTGTTGTCATACCGTAAGCTGGGCCATGGGCTGCGATACCATCCCCGCGATATTGCTCATGAGAAGGTGTTGAGATGGCATACCCATTGTTACGGCTGTTTATTTAAACAATGACAATACATACACATTAACAGAGAAAAGTATTCAGTTTTAAGGACTGATTGTTATATTAATACAACCTCCTAAAATGTTCATGTTCCTATCTATGTGTCCTATCATTTTTTTTTATATTTCCTTTCTCTCCCTTTTTTTTCTGTTTCCTCTTTTAGGAAGTTGTGTTGCACGTTTCACACTCCCTCCTGATGAGTTCCAATAGAATGAAACCTAGATCAGAGGAATGAGTAAAAACGTTTGATTTTCTTCAAGAGGCAGCCATGACCTCTTTGTCCAATGGCAGCAATGTAAAGTGTGAACTGTGTTCTTCTTTTCACTGTAAAAGCCATATTGTGTTTGTTCCTTTTATATGTTTCTATACACCTTTACCTTCTTTGTGTTTTATGTGTGTCTCTTTATAAGTGGGAAGTGATAAAAGTGTAAAAATAAATGAAGAAAAAAGTGTGTTTGTTATTATTTAGGCCTAACCTATTTTTTCAGGTTTGCTTCCTTCACTATCAAACCCACCCTGAGAAAAGTTAAAATGTAAGCTTGAAAATCCAATACAGAATTATGACCTCATCTTCCTTTCTTTTATTCTTTTTAGAAGAATTAATCAAACACATTTTCACAATACAGCTATAAGTAATAGCCTTTAGCCTTTTAGCCTTTATCGAACCAAGATTGCAGTATTGTTTGTGTGCTTTGCACTAAGTGGCTGGTCACACACAAAGTTGTATAACATTATACCGGAAGAAATGCTTTATGTAAAAAAACTGAGAAGTGGTGTTGAAGTTGGTGTTTTATGTAATTAATTACATGGCTAACAAATACACACCAGAAAAACAGCACAGGGCAATCCAGTGTAGATGCAAAGTTGAAAGCAGCATGAGCATCACCTTCACTTGCAGCGCCCTCTCCAAAATAAGTGATGACACAGCGCCCATTCTTTGCCATCTTGAAGCTGTAAGCTGCCCCAACAGCTGTAAAAACACAGTATTACTATTATCTAGAACAGTATACTTACATTTTTATTCTAATACAGTACACTTTTTCCAGGTAGATAGAAGAAATCTAAAAAAAAAATGCAAAATGTGTTCAGCGAAGGGCAAAAAGGAAACAGGAAGAGCTGGTAGACAAGACACAAGATATCAGTGCAAAGTTGGTTTGTGCCCTGTTTTGAAGTGTTTCATTAAAAAAATATTTTTTTAACTGATGATAACATTCTATGCTTGTTACTTTGAGTTTTTAGTAATGTTTAACACACTCAGTACAGGGCAAAGGTTATGTACCTACCTGCAGAAACTGGGAAATTTTAAGGATTTAAAAAAATTAATTTCTCCACAGCCACACATAGGATTTTAAAAGTTAAAAGACCAGTTTGGAGTATACATTCTTTTTTATTATGAATAATTTTAATCTTGTAAAGTGCTATTATTATGGTTCTTATTAAAGGTAGTGTAAAAGGCAAAAACAAAAGCCATGCAAATAATAAGCTCATACAATACAGCTGGTAAAGTATACCCTGATTTTGGTTAGAAGAACGGTAGAGAAAATTCAAACACATTTTTCTACAGCCAACATTGATAACATTTATCAAAAGTGACAACTGCAGTTAACATGACTTGATGTATGAATATATTAAACTCATTTCAATAACTTTAGTAACTAACTTCTACTGTTATTATTATTATTATTATTAGCACCGCGTCTTACTACCCGTTCGGGTTATACGCACTTACGCTAATGTGTAATGGTAGGGTGATTGCGAGATGAAATGGAGGACCTACAGTTTAACGTGGAATCCGAACCACAGTGGAGGCCTGGCATTCCTCACATTCACAAGATGTCTTGTCAGAGGTGAAGGAAGGGTTTGGTAATCAGATAAATCTGTGCCGGGACCGAGGATTGAACCCCGGCCACCAGCACAGAAGCCTGACACCTTACCCCTAGACCGCCAGGTCACCGACAACTACTGTTCTTCCTAGCAAAATCTTACTATAGATCTAGGTGATAGGTGTCATTGTATACAATAAAATATGCATGTAGTCTCGTAATGAATAACCCAAATTTTAAATGCTACATGATATGTAAATAGATTTACTATAAGGGCCAGTTTCATAGTTAAATTTAGTACGCCTCAAGTGTGGCGCTACACTAACTACATGATGACACCTACCTAAACTCGAATGGAATGGGCCGTTCTCGCATAAGAAACTGGCCCATTCCATTCTGGTTTAGGTAGGTGTCGTCATGAACTTAGTGTAGCGCCGCACTTGAGGCGTACTAAATTTGACTATGAAACTGATCCTAAGATATATTTTATTGACTAAAGGCCTACCCGCGAGATACTGTTACAATGCATCCTAGTCTATACATTAGAAATTATGATAGCTTATATGAAAAGTGTTTATCATTCAAACAAATAGTATTCATAGTTGAAAAGGCATTTAATAATCCCTATAATATCAAATAATATTTTCATGTCGACATTTGTGAGATAGGCTTACTATAACATAACGTTCACATTCGTAAAAAGCAAAGAATTCTATATGTTATCACTAATTCTGCCAATTCTTATATTGTATCATCAAATGTAGCCATCTATATCATGAGCTTGATTCAGTATTTAGGCTAATTCATTATCAAATAAACCTTTTCTCATTTTGCAGCACGAACACAAGAAACAGAAGAGCATGCTATTCTTTGCTCTAAGAATCAATGAACTTGAGCTATTTGGTGGGTGAAATGCAGGGTTGTTCTAGTTTAAAAATTCCTCGGATGTGCAATGAAATGCCTTCTATGAGTACAACTCGGAACTAACAATCCAAGGAATGCATAGCACTAACCAAACACTTAGAAAACATGTAATGTGCCTGATTTGACCCAAAAGAATATTTGAAAGCATTGACAATAATCTCATCCTAATTTTACAATCGTATTTAATTTTATTTAAATAATACAATCTATTAAGTGGCGCTTAAAGCACTTCTTCTTCTAAGAAGGTACAAGAGTCACTGGTAAATGACGTCAAGAGTGCATGACACATGACCAGTAGAGTCAAAATGACAATTTAAAAGTCTTTAAAAAATAACTTCCTCTCCTCGAAAGAATGATATGCATTTCTAAACGGTAATTTGAGCCAGCTTTCTGTTCTCGAACATTCTACCTCCATTCATATGTTTTTTTATATTTTATTTTATTTTTCTAGACAGAAGCTTCTGGAAGTTTCCATGAGCATTAGATATATGCGAGAGATGGGGCAATAGAACCTCACTAGGAGTCCAGTCCTTGATGTAGTCAGACTGTAACTCCTGTCCACGATCCCTACAATCGTGCTATCGGCCGCGTATGTAGTTTGTCAGCCTGTATGTAGTTTGTCAACGACATGATCTATTTTCTCTTGAAATAAACAGAGATTTTGAATTAAAAGAATGTCAACTTTATAAATGTGTACTTATTACATAATATTATAAAACGTGGCCCAAACGAGGGGCGAGTGATAAAATAAGTGAGATAAATAAACCTCATTCTTTTATAAACCTTATAAAAATGCTTTTAATCACGTGGCAATCAAACCACATTAGTCCATAACTCATAAATTAGTGCCTAAACGTAGAACAAATCAAATAAACCATAACTAAAGAAGAAAAAACTCTTCAAACATGTGCAAAGATTTTATGCTAATTTAAATTCAAGAACCCGTAGAATTGACAGGTTTGGCAAATTTTGTAAGAACGGCTGCCTGTAAATTCTACGGCCATGGTGTAAAGAGTGTTAATATTAACTTTAGTCTTTACTGAAATACTTTGTAAATTACACTGTGTTTATTAAGAAAAATTTATATTTGTTCAGTTTTTATTTTTTTCTAAAACAAACATATTAAAAAAATTACTAAAAAATATTTGTTATCACATATCATTCGTCTATAAATCAAATTAAAGTGCATAATCTGATCTTTAAAAGGATGGATATTTACTTTGTTGTTTATTATATCATATTTAATTTGTTGTTAGAAAAATCACAAAATATTCTAAAAATGGCCAGCATTTCTGGTATAGACCATGTATTTTCTGTCAGCAGTGAGTGTGTTAAGGTACATTACATACAAAACTGATGTCTTAATGAGGTTTCATACAGTGAATATTTGTTTTATTTATTATAACATAAAGAAAAAAATATGATACTTTTTGAGTGATTTTTTTAAAACAAAAGACTAAACTGCCGCATTTTCCCAATTTATAATTAATTCTACTAATGGCATAGAATGTGATTTCAAGTAAATGACTCCAGATTTGGATTCGAAAGATTTGAGGAACTATGAATTCAAACGTCCTCGTTCTCTCTAGAAACCTTACCTTGAGGTAATTGCACTGTGAGGGGTGAAGAAATGGTGACAAAATTGTTAGCTTTGGATCCATAGTGTATGGGCATCATTCGACCTTTGCCTTCATCCTCGCAGTTCCCAAAACACTGGTTGATAAACTGGTCTAGTGTATATCCCCGCCACATCAATACACCTACAAATAGGACATATAATACATTTAACATACATATCTCAAGAGATTAATGAAACAGAATCAGTGGTGTATTCTCTGGGTATGCTAGTCCTGCGCCGCATACCCAAAATGATATGGACTAGTTTGTTTTAAATTCAGTGATGTCTGCGCTAACTGTGTAAATAATAATGTTTAAATTGTTAGTAAATATACATGTAATGAATTATTAATTTTAAAACTAATATTGATTCATATTCTAAGAATACTGTGTTTTAAGTAATTCTTCTCCCAAAAGGCTCTACTTTTCACAATAGGAAACCCAGGGCCTGCCACTTGAAAATCGCAAAGCAAGCTAGGGAGGATCTAATGACCTTGCCCAATGTCTAGGGGGTTTCAACATATTTCCCTTCCGCTCGCCCACTAGTAATTGGTCAATAAGTTTGGGTTTTTATACCACAGGTCATGCTGTTCATGTATAGCAAGCTAAGCATTGTGCCAACTATTGAAAAAAGATTCAAGATCACAATGTTTATTAATTAAGCTAATTTAGTGTAGTTTAAGTAAAATTACATAAAATATAAACAAAATTAATTGTAAAATAATAATAATATATGTAACAAGCTTTAAATTATACACTAATTAAATACATTGATTTATGTTTAGGTATTCTAGTCACATGTATTATCATGTATTTGGCAAACACATTTAACCATTCTTTTAAATCTAGGCATTTCTGCACTGATAGAGTGGGGAAGGGGGTAGAGGGGGTAAGGCGGGTGACGAGGCCACTTTAACCGTTGTTGACAGTAATTCTGGATTTTCTTTAGTAGAAAGGATTTGTGGAGTTTTAATAGTGTTCTTTTAGTTTTTGTTTTACATTAACGACTTATTAGTCATTGTGATTTTATATAATTACACATCAAAGAATCCAAAACGTCAGGAGTGTAATTTCACCATTTCAAGATGATTTAGAAGGAAAAGGTAAAATAAAATATATTTTCATAAAATTTACTTAATCAGTGGCACACCCAGCCATTTACTTTGGGGAAGGCATTCAATCAAGGCTGTAGCAAGAATTAAATTTTGATGGAGAGAGCAGGTTTGGGTTGCACAGCCTCATAATAGCTGAAGGCCGAGAATATTTAATGCTTTTAGAAATTATTTGGAATAAATTAATAGTATTTAAGAGATTTAAATAATTCAAATGGTATTGAAGCTATTATTTGTGGGTTTTTTTCAAGTGTTAGTTTTGTGTGTAATGGTGAACTTTTTGAACACTAGGATTAAGTCAGAAGCCTGGCTTTAAAATGTAGCCTATACATTAGACACATCTTCAATGCTAAATATTGTAGTTGTACTTCATATTATTTAAATTTATATTAAAACTATTTATGTGTTTATGATATTGAGGAAGGGGGTCGAATACTCTGTTAGTCAGAATTTACACATATAAATAGCATCTGGAGCATATAAATTCAAAAGTTGGGAAACTTGTTTGTTTCCAAGCAGCATTGTGTGAGATAAGTTAGGCTTTAACAAATAGTTTTGATTGCAACGTGAGTTGGACAAGCCATCTGATTCTCTTTCACCAAGATCTGATGGACACTTGATCGATGTACCACTTCATTTTACTCTTATTATGATTTTTTACTTTGAGTATTGCTAACTGTGTGCTTTTAATTATACTAGGCTAATCGAATAGGATCTGTCTCTCTTATGCATTCAGAAATGTGCCCATACTACTCTTAGCCCCGAAATTAAAATTTACTTAAATTTCTAACCATTTAGATATTTGAAGACCGCCTTTGTGGTATAGTGGTCATAGGTTCTGACTACGGACACAGAGATCCCAGGTTTGATTCCCAGCGCTTCCAGATTTTCTGAGAAGCAGTGGGTTTGGTTTTATTCCCAGCGCTTCCAGATTTTCTGAGAAGACTTGGTGTATCGACTCCACAACCCTGCTACGCATCCTAATTTGGGAAACTTTGGTCAAGGTTGATGGCAAAATATTTAATCCTATTAGCCCTATTTATATTAACATTATCACCGCTTTGTTTTCACTTAAATATCCCAAACTTGACCTGTCTCCCTGTATTGCGCAAACACTAAGTCGTCAGGATTGATGGCCGCGGCGCTGCCAACTGCAGTAGCCTCCTCCCCATAGTGAGTCATGTAGAAAGAGATCCTCCCCTGACGTTGGCACTCGTAGAGAATACGATCCATGCTATTGAGCAATGTCATACAGTGGTAGATTTCTACCACTTTACTCTGATCCAACTGAAACATTTGTGTGGCATAGTTGTTAGTGTAATTGCAATCATTTTACAATACAAACTTTGTATACACATTTTAAACATTTCTTGATATATTACTGGAAAGCTCAAATATCTCCTACAATACACTATGAATAATTGTTTATTATTTATATGTAATTTTATTTAGCCCAACATTTGAATCGGTCCCTGCTGAAAGGACCTCAGTCATAACAACATAATTTTAAGAAAACTAAAAAACAACAACTATCTAAAGGCTCTTTTCTGTCAGTCCTGAAAAAAAAATTAATAGCTCAATATAATGTTCCCTTATTAGTTGAAATAATTTTTAAATAATTGGTTTGACCTAAAATTGTTTTTAAAGCTGCTTGAATGAGGCCCTTTCTATGTAGTTTGTATTTTTTCAATAAAATAAATAAATTCTTTTGAAGAATCTTCACTTAATTTAATTAGTTACAAACAAAATATAAATGAAACAATACAGTTAACGTTGGAAATTATATTTAGAATACATTTAAATCAATAATAGTATAAAAATAGCTATTTTAATCTCATTTCAGTCATCTTTCTATTGTTGATTTATGGAAATATCTTCACAAAATATTATTTAATAAATACAGTAAACATATACAAACAGATATATATAATCCCATTTCAATCATCGTCCTCATGTTGAACATCACTGGTAGGCCACTCTACAACTTCATCATAAAACTCGCGATGTTCGTGGGAACACAGGGAAGGAGTTTCTGGATACCTTTCTTCTTTGTTGGGCCCTTTCCCAATGGATAGGTTAGCTTTGTGGGAAATGAAGGAGTAGGTTTACTTGGTGGAGAAGGACAGAATGTATGTTTCACAATACATTCAATAGTCTCCAATGCAATGATGTAACCTGGGAATTCAGCATTGTAAAAAATGTGCATCATTTGACTTATTAAAAGGTTGACTTTATTATCTCTTGGTACATTTTTGTGAGACGTTTCTTATGACATACAATTCTTTTTGTAAAATGATTGCCACCAATTCTTAAAGTCTATAATGTCAGATGTCACTACTTCTATCACAAGAAATTTCAGGCTTTTGCTGGAAGTGATTATTAACTCTGTAATTTCATGCAAAGAATAAAATCTAACATGTTTTTAATACCCCTCTTAATCATGCCCAAATCCCTATCACATGGGAGGAAAGAATGACCTCTGATAGGGTAGTATTTGGCGATGCCTTTATGATAAACATATATGTAAAAGGTGTTTTCTTTTATGTCGTTGACACAAAATACATTGACTGTTAACTGTTGCAAATAAAATGTCTCTTTGACAGGGAACTGTGACAGTTGAATGTTTTGCATAAAATCAAAACAAATAGCTAAGACATGTGGCTCAGCTTTAGTTTCAGCTTCTGTCTTAAGTTTTGAGTAAAACTTTTTAGCTTTTCTGTTGTGTACTGAAAGCTCTGCTGCTGCATGCCTTTTGGAACTTTCATTAAGGTGAGGACTTTGTAACTTCAATTTTAACATTTCACAGGTACAACACATGTCTATTTGGGGATGTCCGAAATACAAACAAAATTGCTCATTTAAAAATTTAGCATAAAACTGATAGCTGACCTTTAAATTGGGATGTTTCGCCATATACAGCTGATACATGATTTTAACATTGAGCCTAGAATCTAGATACTTTATTACTTTCCCCGAGTAATAGATATCTTTTATGGGAAAACTTTAAATGTGCTCCTTAATAAGCAGTTTAAATTCTTGGGGATGTGCATTTACACTGGCATGTTTACCTCGACTATCTCTGGGAGTCTTTCCCCATCACAGCCAAACTTCTTAATCTTTTGACACACTTTATTGTAACTGCATGCAACAATACCTCAAGCCTTTTTCCCCCAATATTACATAATACTTAAAACATGTGATTATTTTGCCATGCATCTTCTTTTTTCCTGTCGTCTTTGCTTGGCATCTAACACATAACAATCTGTGACTGGAGAAATATGCCTTGCTCATCTTTAGAACATTATAGAACATTGAAACTACCCCTTTAAACCTTTGTTCCATACTTATCTCCATTTTGAGATTTTATGACTGAGGCCCTTTCTGCGGGGACCGATCTATTTACTACTTGTTCGGGTTATACGCATGCATACTAACAGTTACGTTGATGTGTTAGGGATGAGTAAGGTTCAATTTAGAGGAAGTGTACTCGAATGTGTGTAGGGGCTGGGGAGAGTAGAAAACCATTTATGATAAAAACACGCTTAGTACAACCTAGTGGGATTCAAACCTCGATCTCTTTGTCATCGGCAGTATAGTCTAACTCGAGAGTGACGCCTTAGATCATGCGGCCACCAAAGCGGGTGTATCTATTATAAAGCTCGATATTTTATTATTAAGTAAAAATTTAGTTATAATCTTGATTCTAATAGGGCCCCTAAACGATCAGTCAGGCTGTCAGTGTGCATCAGTATTTACAACGAGACCGTACATGGTCAGTCTTCATGTCATTATTTTTATAAAGCTCCAGCATGCAACGCACAACAACATGGATGATAAGAAAAAGGCATGTGCAGTCTGTTTGTTACTGAGACTGAAGGAAATACTGATGAGCGCATGCACACGTTCAGTCTTACTGTTAGTATTACTGTCAGTCTCTCCGACCACTTGTAAGACTGATGGACTGATAGTGATGTGATCAGAAAATTCAGATCACATCAGTATTTTCATAAGTCTGTTCGTCAGTATTATCCCTACACAATAAATCAGAATGTCAGTGTTCATTGTTACTTTATTAGTACTGACAGTTTGACTGATCCTGTAGGGAGGGTCCCTTTAAGAGTTTCATATGAATAGTGTAATTACCAATTAATTATGCTTTTATAATTTCCTTCATATTTAACTTAGGTACACTTGCGAGGCACAAGATTTTGGAAGAATTATTGCCTTGAAACCTACCTTAGGATCCTCAGAGCTATTAATAATGTTGCCACCATAATCAAGTACTCTGTACACCGGAATTGTTCCATACAAGGTCGGATCAATAAAGTGAAGCTTATCAGTCCATTGGGCAGAGAAACCAGGAAACATGGGTTTGTCGTCAGTTGCTAAGGTTATGCTTGCTCTCGCACTACTCAAATGCTGAAAATTTACAAGAAATCAAGTTATTTAAAGTACAAAAAAAGAGGTGTTTTTAATTTTTATTTTTATTGATAAACTTTAACAAGAGATAGTAAGGATAATAAACTCACAACACCAATATTTGTACTACAGGGAATTGTAAATAGTTATGAAACAAGACCATTTTCACTAAGGTATTTTATTGAAAGGTCACATGGTTACCTTAGTTCGGTTTGGTGGGTACTATTCACCATGTTTTAATGAATCTAAGTACTATAGTATCCCTAAGTTAACACGCATGTTAGAAGAGTAGTTCAAAATTTAAAAACAAAAATGTTTAAAACTTTTATTATTATTATTAGCTTACTACCCATTCGGGTTATATGCACTTATGCTAATATGTAATGATAGGGTGATTGTGAGATGAAAAGGAGGACCTACAGATTACCATGGGATCCGAACCACGGTGCAGGCCTGGCATTGCACACATTCACAAGTTGTGATTAATACAAGCCTTGTCAGAGGTGAAGGAAAGGTTTGGCAATAAGATAAATATGTGCTGGGACCGAGGATTGAACCTCACACCCACAGAACAGAAGTCTGATACCTTACCCCTAGACCACCAGGTTGCCCTTAAAACGTTTAGCATTGTTACTAACTTATTAGGATGAGAATGAAAAAATCTGGGAAAGAGTGGGGGTACAGGAAGTGCACGAGATATTACAGGAACCAAGACTGAGATGGTATAAGCACGTAATAAATACGGAAAAGGAGAAGATGCCAAATAAAATTACAGAGATGAAGTCTGTAGGGAAAAGACCATAAGCGAGGCCAAGAAAGAGGTGGAAGGAGCTACTAAAAGAAAGTGTGCAAGTGAAAAGAGGATAATGAAAGCAATTAAAGGAGGAACAATGGTGAAAGGATAGAGAAAGGTGGAGGCATCTTACTAAGCAGACTCGGCCACAGGCTGGAAACAGTTGACGATGATGATGAGCCTATAACCAAAAAGGTTTTTTTTAATTGGCTTCAGAATTGTTTAATAAACATTAAGGATGTTTTGTTTGAAAATATTTTAATACCTATAGGCCTAACACAAATAAAGTAAAATTATATGTATTTTATTGAAATATATTTATATATATATTCTATTTTTATGAGTTATTTTTCTAGTTATTTAAAATTATGCATCTGCACTAGTTTTGTGTTGAGCTAGACTGCTGGAGACAGGGAGATTGAAGTTTGAATATTGCTAGGGTGAACTGGGGGGAGGGGGGATGTTTCCTATAGGGTTTTTCATTTCCCCTCCATGCAAATGTGGGTTCATTTCCTCTATATTCAACCTTCCAATTCCTAGCCCATTAGCATAATTAATACTTAAGCGTATAACTTGATTGGGTAGTAAGATGTGGTGCTAAGAAATATTATTATTATTATTATTATTATTATTATTATTATTATTGATCTTAGTACTGTGTCTTACTACATTCATGTTATAGGCCTAGGATTAAATCTTATATAAATCATATATATATAAACCCCTAAGATAATGACGATGAACATGGGGCAAGTAAAAGCTCTGTGTTTACATTTTTACATCTACCTGTAGGCCCTACTATTATATATGCAAATTAAATGGTGTTATATGCACTTAGGAAGAAAAACTTTTTGGAGACCCTCGCAATAGTTTATTTGCCAGTTGCACATGAATTTGCTTCCATTAAGGCATTTAATTGAAAAACTGGATGGCTCAACAACTGGACCAAGTGGGTCTGTCAGGCCTATTGGCAAAAGTTTGACGACGTGTCGTACTTTGAAGTCAGTATAATTTGAGCCTATTGAATTCAGTATAGATGATATTATCCCTGGAAATAAAAAAGATTTAAGTGCAGACCAACAATAACGTTATGATATTTGTAAGGCAGTTTCAAATGGCAAATGCCCAAGGGATTTAGAAAAT
This sequence comes from Timema californicum, assembly GCA_902141385.1. Lineage (NCBI taxonomy): Eukaryota > Metazoa > Arthropoda > Insecta > Phasmatodea > Timematidae > Timema > Timema californicum. The sequence goes on along the minus strand of CABFOW010002028.1, from coordinate 11,116 downwards.
AAAAGCCCAGGGAAGCTCTCTCACGCTAGATGGGTGAGAACAGCGAATAGAATCTTGTGATTATATATAGCTACTACGAAACTATTGACACATTAAGAGAGTTAGCAACTTTTTTTGTTAGAGTTTACACTCTTTGTTGGTTCACCATCAAATGCAACCCCAAAATAAAAAATGGTGCTTCAAACCTATGAAAAGCAATTGAATGCAAACTTATGAAAAGCAATTGAATGTTCTTCATAGTTGAGCAATGATAATACAAAAAAGTGTACATAAATGCCTCCAGGATAATGAATTTTTGCTCACCCAGATAATGTCCTCATTGCAAAGCTTGCAGATGACCGAAAGCACATCAAACAACTTGCTGTAAGACGGATCATTTTAGTCAGGAAAAGCAAGAATGTAAGTGAGAATAAGAAGATTTGAAATTCCTGTCATAAACTTGGCTGAATCTAACTACATAGATTTGATTTCTTGGTAAGATCTGAAGGTAACTGAACCACCCCTGACTAGACACTTATCAAATAATGACTTACAAAGGTTAAGAGCGGAACGTGTTGATATAGTCTCTGAGTCGGTACTTATTAGATTACCAACTCATATTCAAGCTGTTGAAAGGGCAGTGAAAGAAGAGACTACATCTTCAAAACTCGTCTGTGACCATGGCAAAAATGAATACAAAAAAAAAAAAAATACAAGTATGTTAGATCGGAGTGTACATCCAGTTTTTGATAATAAAAAGCAGTTTGAACCTTGAAAAGTATGTGCCCTCATGTTTGGGAGGTTGGGTAGGGCACGGGTGAGACTTGGTGAGTCCTGGGTAGTTCAATATAAACTAGCAAAGAGTTGCGTACCAATGATAACTATACCTAAATTTGAGACTTGGCACACGCTCGACAAGTCGACAGCCTTTTTGACCAGAAAAGAAACATGTAGACCAATAATTGCAATTAGAAAATACCTAGTAAAGTTAAAAAAAATTACAATTGAAAAAATGTATGATATTTTGACTCATTTGTGAACACTCAAAAATATACACTAAATGGAAAGAAAATAAATATGTTGGTTTTGGGGTATATTTCTAATATATTATCACTATCCGTAAACAGTTTAAAGTAATTTTAGGTCATGGGGAGCATTTTTTACCAAACCAAAAATTTCAAGAGATTACAAAAATGTGCAAAAATTTTAGAAACGGACATGATTTGTAACAGAAAAATGTTGTTTTCTATTTAAACGTCAATAAAGGGAAAAAAACAAACCTTTGCCCAATGAGATTGTCCAAATCGAGAAAGATTTTTAATAAAATGCAACGAAGTATTTTTTAAAGCCATGTCTACAAAATAGAAGATTCACAACAAGAGGTGTAAGCGGAAATCATCAAGGTTGTTGTGTAGCGAACTTGGTAAATACAAAATAGAATTGAAATTGTAGCTTTATTATTTTGGTTGACCAACATTAAAAAACAAAATACTATTCAATTTTCGAGAACGAATTAACCAGAGCTCTTCTCTTTAGAGAACACACCCCATGGTCAAGAAGTGTAAAAGCGACCATGACCGATGGATTATTCAATGATAATTTACACTTAGTTAAATTTATTAAATTATTATACTCTGTTATTTGAAACTTTACACATTTTAAATTAAAAATCTAAAATCTATGAACTATTAAAATAACTAATTTCATAGAAATTTTTCAATATTTAATCTACAAGCCTCAATAAATTCTTATACCTCACAGACTCTATACGTTTAAATTTTGGTTGGTCAAATCAGATTTTGACAAAACCTTTACTCTGGCTTCTCTTCAAATCGAAAAAATCTTTCGCCTTTTACTAAAGATTTCCGTGGAGAGGAGCACATGATGAGTCTATAACCAATTTGTTGTAGGGCTCGGCCGAAGGCTGAGCCTAATCATTCACCTATGTAAAGTCCTGTGTAGCAAACCAGTTCGTTGACACGAGCTAGCTCACATAAGCTCGCTCACTCAAAGGAGTCGTTCATGAAGTCATATCGTTCATCGCATGGCTGGCTCGCTCCCAATCCTTTCACCCCTTCACTAACCAAAGTTGATGAGCGAGCGCTAACTAGTTCTCACAACTCCCGTTCCGAGCGTGCAAATCTGTCCCTTTCCTTTCAACTTATGAACGAATTAAGTTTTATGTGTAATCCGAATCCTATTGTGTTTGATGTTTTAATTCTATTACTTACTCACATTACTTATAATTAAACTTAGCATATAACATTTAGTGTCTAATTCACAGAATTATGTCAAGTGATGTTAAGAAAAATAGTTTAATATTGTAGGCAGTATTGCTATCTAGTAACGATAGTAAGCATTTATAGTTGATTTTTTCTTAGTAGCGAACGAATTACGTCAGAAGAATCGTGAATGACAAACACACCTGACTCTTTCCAGCGTGGATGAACGAGAGCGAAAAAGTCGTGTGTAATGGTGGCGTGAATGACTCGCTCGCGAAGCGAGAGTCGTTCGTTCACGGCTCTCTTTCAAGAGTCGTTCAATTTGAATGACTCGCTCACGAGCGGCCCATCACTACACATAAGTTTACTCACTCAAATATGAGTGACGAGTAGTGATGGGTCGAACCAGCTCGTTGACGCGAGCTAGCTCACATAAGCTCGCCCACTCAAAAGAGTCGTTCATAAGAGTCATATCGTTCACCGCATTGCTGGCTCGCTCCCAATCCCTTCACCCCTTCCGTATTATAAACTTAATGAGCGAGCGCTAACTAGTTCTCACAATTCTCGTTCCGAGCGTGCCAATCTGTCGCTTTCCTTTCAACTTATGAACGAATTAAGTTTTATGTGTAATTTATCCGAATCCTATTGGGTTTGATTCTTTAATTCTATTATTTACTCATATTACTTATAATAATTAACCTTAGCATATAACCTTTAGTGTATCATTCACAGAATTATGTCTAAGTGATGTTAAGAAAATATTGTTTGTTTAATATTGTAGGCAGTGCTGCTATCTAGTAACGATAGTAAGCATTTATAGTTGATTTTTTCTTAGTAGCGAAAGAAGAACGACAGAAGTCGTGAATGACAAACACTCCTGACTCTTGCCAGAGCAGATGTACGAGAGCGAAAAAGTCGTGAGTAATGGTGGCGTGAATGACTAGCTCGCGAAGCGAGAGTCATTCGTTCACAGCTCTCGTTCAAGAGTCGTTCAATTTGAATGACTCGCTCACGAGCGACCCATCACTAGTGACGAGTCTTTGTCCACCGCATAGTTGGATCGTTCTCAATCCCTTATCTATGCCTTCACCCCTTCCCTTCCCTAACATGCCGAGTGACAACTATATCGTTCTCATAATTCCCATTGCGAGCGTGCAAATCTGTCCCTTCCCTTTCAACTAATGGACGAATTAGTATTTATGTGTAATTAATCCGAAGCCTATTGCGTTTGATTCTTTAATTTTATTATTATTTACACATATTACTTATAATAAATAACCTTAGCATATAGCCTTTAGTTTCTAAGTCACAGAATTATGTCTATTGATTTTAAGAAAAATATTTAGTTTAATATTGTAAGCAGTGCTGCAATCTAGTAACGATAGTAAGCTTCTATAGTTTTTTTTTTCGTAGTAATGATTGAAGAACGACAGAAGAGTCGGGAATGACAAACACTCCTGACTTTTTCAAAGAGTCGTGAATGACAAAAATGCCAGACTCTTTCCAGAACGAATGAACGAGAGTGAAAAGAGAGTGATGAATGACAACTCTTTATGCGAAGGACAGTTGAAAAGCGTGCAAAAGTGATGCATTGATAACCAAGACTAGATAAATCTGAACATTGAACAAAAGCGCAAAGTGAGTAGGGAGAGATAATGATAGCGTATGAGTGAAAAAAAGAAATGTAAAGAAACATCAAAATAATGCACGATGTCTCCCGTAAAGTGTCACATGGACACAAAGTAACGACCAGATGAAAACGGGGGATCGGTGCCTGATGCATCCTTGCGGTATGGCCAAATATTTAGGGGAATAGAACTATTTAATTTCATTGATATAAGTTCTTGATTTAAATGTACAACTGACATGAACGTTTATTTTGTAGAAATAATAATAGAAATGTGTAGGAAAAACTGTTGGCCTATTGGTCAATGTATCAGGCGCGTGATGTGTGTAATGGCGGCGTTAACGACTCGCTCGCGAAGTGAGAGTCGTTCAATTCGAATGATTCGTTCACGAGCGGCCCATCACTAACAAAAAGTGATGATTATCGTTTGAGATAATTCATAATACTATTTAAATAGCTTACTTCAATTTGGGATGGGGAAAAACTGCTCCTTTTTTTCACAGTCGCTATATTCGTACCTATGCCCGGAGTTTTTTTTTAGCAGTGCGTCTACTGCCCGTTCGGGCTCTACGCCAATGTGTTAGGGATGAAGATGATTGATTTTTAGAGGAAGTGCACCCACATTTGTTTGGAATGAGAGTTGAAAACGTTTAGGAAAAATCACCCTCAGTGCACCCAACCGGAATCGAACCTTAATATCCCTGTCCTCGGCAGAATAGTCTAGTGCGAGGGCGAAGCCAGAGACCAGAGGTTGGCAACCTTTTTGATATCCTGGGCCATATGGGTTTAAAAAAAATGTTTAGTTCATTTGAAAAAAAGTAAAACAAAAAAAAGTTCCATTTTAAATTTCCCATATAGCAATTAGTTATCAAGACCATGTTTTAAACCAATTGTTTGGTTGCTAAATATTTTGTGAGCTAGTTAAAACGAGTCAAAGTTGCTGATCCTTGCCTTAAGGATATCACAACCTAACCCTAACTTCAATATAGGGATGGGTTGTGAAATCACAATCTGCTCCTATGACGTCACATTCACAGCCTGTTCCTGACAGACAAAAGGAGATGTTCTTTTTTGTCACTGGTCAGTTTGAAACGTTAAACCTATTACAATGGATAAGGGAGTACTACTGTATGCCCATTTGTTTTCTTTCTGTCAAGGCTGCATCATTACAATATTGTACGGTAGATAGCATCACAAAACAGCTACATCTTAGAAGTGTTTATCAACGCTTGGCATTTCTCTCTGACCTCCGTCACAGGCAGCGTGGAACAGGTCTGGCGTTACCTTGCTCCTCGTCTCTGTCACAAGCAGCGCTGGAACAGGTCCAAAGTAAACCTGTTCCTCGTATATCTGTCGCAGGCAGCGTTGGAACAGGTCCAGAGGAACCTTGCGCCTATTCTCTGTCACAGGCTGTGCTGTAACAGGTCCGGAGCAACCTTGTTCCTTTATGCTCCAGGTATATTTAGGAGTAGTCGCACAGTAGAAAGGAAGGGGTTACTTCGTGTTCTTGTCACAGCGCTGAGATCAGGTCCAGCACCTTACTTGCCTATTATAGGCCTAATTTAGAGAGTTTGAGGAGTCACAAATGTGATTTGAAGAGGAAAGTTTTCGTAATACAAAACACTGTTTCCACAATATAAGCACAGTATGTAATGTATTCTCACAAATTTTCACAGATGATGAACATTGAAGGACTTGGTGATCAAATTATTTAAGGCAAAGTTCAGCAATCTACGGCTCACCGACTGGTTTTATCTAGCCCACAAAATATTTAGAAAACAATTGTGTTCAATAAATAGAATTAATAACTAATTGCTACATGGAAAATATGAAGTTGAACCATTTTTTTTAAAACCCATATGGCCCGCGATATCAAAAGGGTTGCAGACTCCTTGTCTCTGGCATTACTCTTGCAATAGACTGGACTGCCGATGACAAGGAGATTGGAGGTCAATCCCGGTTGGTTGCAATGAGCAAGGCCATAGTCAGGGGAGGGTTTTGGGGGTTCAACCCCACCTCCCCCCACCAAAATTTTATGAGCCAAATATATACGGCTTTATTTATGGTTCAAACAATATCAATATTAAGGCACAACTAAAAATTAGGGGGCTGTGTTACCATAAAAAAGCACTTCATAAAGTTTTTAGAGGTGTTTAATATTTTGAATTTTTTGTAGCCTTCGGCAGTTATGCTGTTGTGTTGCCACAAAAAAAAACCCACTTCAGATAGCTTCTAGAGCTGTTTAATATGTATAATTTTTCCTTGCCCTCAACAGTTAGGAGAATACGTTACTATAAAAACACTTTAGAGAGCTAGAGGTGTTTAAATAATATATAGATTTTTCCTAGACTCTTGCAGTAGGGTTCTGTTACCATAAAAAACAGCTATGAGTGTTTAATAAGTTGTATAGTGGCACCCAACTCAGCAGAAGGGTGATTTTGTTGGGTTGGCTTTAATGTGTATGATGCTTTTAGTGTTTGTTCTAAAATGAATTTATATATAACCTTAATGTATAATTCATTCATGTTTCATGGCTTGTACTTGTAAATGATACATCTCTAACCAATACATCGTTCTATGAAAGTTAATTTGTATGTGATATAATAAAACATGGCGCAGTCGGTATTGTCTGCAGTGAATTATCATTCAAATTTGTGGATATGCCTATCTCGTCGTCGTGTATTTATTAAAATGGAGTTTAATAAATCAAAATCACTTAATCTGGCTTGAAACTTGGCGAAAATGTCAATGAATTCCAGGAAGAAGTCCTGTAATACTTTGAGGCGACATAGACTGGAACAAAATCTGCGGGCGTGCAAATAATCAGGCTTAAAAGCCTATTAGGATGAGATGCTGTCCGACTCTATGAAACCTTAACTACCATCAAACCTGAAGAAGAAACAGTGAATGGCATATTGTCTGTTATTAAATTTCACTGTATTCAGAAGAATTAAACCATCCTTGTGTTCAATTTTTTTAACAGGAAACAATGTCTCGGTGAACCGTTTGAAAACTTCCACGTAGAACTCAGAGCTCTTGCCATGCCTTGTGAATGTGGTGACCAGGAGGATAAGTTGCTGCGTGCGCAAATAATATTTGGTGTGAACTCACAGTCAATAAAACAACATCTTCTTAGGGAGGACACTACCCTACACAAAGTTGTGGAATATTGCAAATCAGTGGCGCTAGCATACACAATCTTGATAACCTTAATGATGGAGGGGGATCCTCGCAGAGTGATATATTTAAAGTTAGTAGAAAAACAACCACCCCACAACCCTCCCTAGTTAAAATCGGTGCCACCTTCAGAAAACAGGATAATCAAGAAGTTGGAACAATCTACAGCAGACTAAACCGTTACGTCCCGACCCCAAATAAAATATTGGTGTGTCAAGAAACAAGTTTAGAGAAAAGTTTGTTAGAAAAGCGTGTTATCGATGTGGTTATGACCATCCAGGAGCATCATTTAGGGGGGAGGGGGGCAGGGTATGGCAACTTCCCCATCCTTGAATTTAAGATTTTTTTATAAAATTTAATAATTGAATCTTACTAAAAAATAAAAATGTAAGAACTGTACTTTTGATAGGAAATTAAAAAAAATGTGTGATTTGTACTTTAAATAATAACATATTCTAATTTTATAAATCCTTAAGAAATAAAATACGAGATTTGTTGCCGTTAGAAACGCACAAGAAAATTCAGGAAATTGCTTGAGGCAATGACATATCACCCAACAGCACCTTGTGCTGTTAGGAATGCAAAAGTGCTTAAAACAATGCCTTCGCCTGGCAACCAATCAAAATGTGGCTAGATTACTTATTTTTCCCGGTGACGACTTACAAGCTACGACACCAGCTTTCTAGACACATAGCATGTGATTATCACAGTCAGTGGACATTCAATATTTTCAGTGCTCAGTCAGCTTGTGCTGTTAAGTTAGAGTAACTTTGTTACATCGTGCATTTAAGAACCACTTTACCGCTACATTCGTCTATATTTGATTGTATAGCGATTTTCAGTTAAATGTTTACTTAGTTTTGGAGTCCTCATTCAAAATGAAGAGGAATCATAAGAATATCACAGATTTTTTTTAATGACTAAAAAAGAACAGTCAGATATCATCTCTGACATTAACCATTTACTTCTTCAGATCCAAGTGCAGGTAGGCCTATCAAGTAATTTTTTATCATTTTATAAGGAAATAAAAACGAGTAAATTTTACAGTAATGTGTATGGTATTCATTAGTTAAAATATTTGCTACCTTTTATTTTCTAACTTTAAAAAACTTAAACATGACTTTGAGTCTGCAAGTATTATTATTTAGCACCGCATCTTACTACCCGTTCGGGTTATACGCTAGTCTTCAAGTACATTTTTTAAGAGGTTTAGGCCAAACACCTACAGAGACGTCTCAGCCTATAGTAAAAAATCACCCACTTAGCAGAGGACCATTGGAATAGCCCATTCAACGGATTTAAATTTTCCTCATACCAAGTGTATAAGATTTTCCGCTAAATATTATAGTGTTCACCAGTGGATAGAATATTAACAAGCCGAATATGCTTTGTATTGTTTCCCAAGTCGACATTTCTCTTCAAAATCTACAGTTCACTCAGGTGAAACATTCGGTAGCCACTCTCCGGAAGCAGAAGAATGCTTAGGCCCTTTTTAAACAACATGAAAAAAGCAAAAAAAACAACACAAAATGTCAATGACTGCCTGGGCTGAGTTAAAAAACATAAGTTCAACTCAGATGTCAGTAGCATCTCTGTTAGATAGTGAACGAACATCTTAAATCGAAGAAAATCGAGAGCATGTGAAAACACTTCTGAAAGTGGTCAGTTTTCTGGGTCGACAAGGTCTAGGAGTCAGGGGCCATGACGAGTCGAATGCTAGAAACACACTATGAAGACAATCCTGAACTCGAAGAAAGAGTGAGTCATCGATACAGACATTACAGCTCTCCAGAGTACCAGAATGATTACGATATCCGTGTTTTCTTCTCGAATTGTAAGTAATATTGTTGAAAAAGTAAAAGAATCTGCGTTATACTTAATAATGGCAGACAAAACCAAAGACTTTTCCAAGGCGGAACAGATGCCCATTATATTTAGATATGTTTACTGTGCGGATTGGAAAGTGAAATAAAGAGCAATAGGTTTACATCATTTAAAAAATTGCTGCGCAGAGAATATTACAAATGCACTCTTTTCCCTTCTTTCAGAACAAGGGCTGGACATTAAAAAATGCCATGCAATTTTAGTTGTGCTCGATGAAGGTACGAAAGACAGAGCTGAAAGTGTCTGTAACCGGGCTCAAATGGAGTGACAATGCTTCATCTTTCTTCTCTGCGCAATGGATCTCATATTGGGCATAACATATTCCCTTTCCCAGCAACTTCAATCCTATAATTTAGATTTGATGGCAGTGGGGTGCCTATTCAAAAGCACCAAAGATGAGTTGGTCAGAAAAAGAAGTGAAAAGACATATGAAGAATTAGTGGAAAGGGAAAAAACACTGAATGAGGTATGGCAATAAGACAAAAGGACTGTGACGTCACGTCTAGCAGGTATCTTAATCCTCAATTCGATGGGACAAACTGAAAGAAACACTAAGTCCATATATTTGAATAGACTGGATACAATTATGGATGAGTTCAACCGCCAATTCTCCGGGAATCAGGATATTATGGAAGCAACGCGTGCGCTCCAAAAGGAGAAGCTACTTTCTTGGATGGCGAAGTGTTAAACCCTCTAATAAATAAATATAAGACTTTTCTAAATGTCGACCTGTTGGAAAAGCAGCTTGCTCTGGCAATAGACTTTATTCAACTTATCAGTGATTCAACCTCTCGTATTGAATACTTACAAAACCTACAGAAGCTTCCAGTGGCATATGAGGAAGTAATTTATTTCTAATATTTTTTTTCTCACATTGCCGATCACCACTGACTAAAGAGGGTAAAGAACTATTTCCGGTCGACAACTTCCAATGATCGACTCACCTCTTTAATGATTTTAGCTGTGGAGCGGGAAGGGGTTAAGAAAATCACTCATGACGAGCTAAAATGAAACCAAGACGCTACCCTTTGCTACATTAATTAATTCTACCTACTGTATAAAAATAAATTATTTGTTAATTTAAATTAAAATATATTTATTTTTATATATATTTCCAGTGTTTTAATTTCGTTGCACCTATATCATATTAACGAGTAAATGCATGTAGTTTATGTATACCTAGGATAGGAAGTAAAAAATATCTATGGAAACAGGAAATGTAAGGAAAATAGTTCATAATGAAGCTTTTGGTTAAATTTTTCTTCCTGTTGCTTATGAAAACAAAACACATAGCTTGGTGTTTACTATTGTCAATTCAGTTAAGGCCATATCCTTACTTAGCCTTTCATCTTATGTGAATCTCAATCTTATTGCAATTTTTCGTGGGGTGGGGGTTCACAATGCTCAAAGTAAACCTGATTTTCAAAACTTATGGAATTCAAACCAAGATGTTTTAATGGCCTTGGATGTTTCACAGAGGTTCTTGATTCGATTTTTTTTAAAGGTGCTATACCTAAAAGTAGCCCAGCCCACAGAGTTCCCCTAAAAATGTTAAGTAACGGTTGGAGACACTGACTAAGATGCACGATCCAACCACTGCACCAATCACGAAAGGCGCTGTAGTAGCGCGAGTATCACGAGTTAGCCAATCACATAACTTTCACTTATACAGTTCTTTTTCCGTCACCAAACCGACTGCGTCGTTTTGTGCTTACGCTAACCTTCTTTTGTGTTAATTAGCCCACTAAGTGTATTTGTAGATTCTATGTTCGTCTCGGACGTTAATTTTGTGTACTCGACATTAACCTTTGCTAACAGGTTATGGGCCCAGTACTCGTCGCGATAATTATCGTGTGACTAATCGAAGATCGTGAAGCACGTGATTTTAACGGACACTGCGCCATATTTAGTCCAGAAAAACTTGTTAGTGCGCTGCGAAAATGAACGCAACCGGCGTAAAGTTTGAAGTTTTAAATAAAGAGAATTATGAAACATGGAAGCTTCAGATGCGTGCAGTTCTCATAAAGAATGATGCATGGGGCTATGTGAGCGGGACAATCGTGAAGCCGGAAGCGGCTGCAGCGGAGCCAGTGACGATTGAAGCCGGACGACGGTGGAGAGAAGCCGACCTGAAGGCACAATCTGACAGTGCTCGCCATGAACCCGTCAGAAATAAAACAGACTAAGGGCTGCGAAACCTCACGAGCAATCTGGGAAAAATTAGAGG
>CABFOW010002027.1:81035-112249 GCA_902141385.1 Timema californicum | reverse complement strand
ATTGCCCGAGGCTATGAACAATTCTAGATATTAAACACCTCTACAAGCTATCTGAAGTGTTTTTTTTATGGCAATATGAGCCCCTAATTGCCCGAGGCTATGAACAATTCTAGATATTAAACAGCTCTAGAAGCTATCTGAAGTGTTTTTTATGGCAATATGAGCCCCTAATTGCCCGAGGCTATGAACAATTCTAGATATTAAACACCTCTAGAAGCTATCTGAAGTGTTTTTATGGCAATATGACCCCTGATTGCCCGAGGCTATGAACAATTCTAGATATTAAACACCTCTACAAGCTATCTGAAGTGTTTTTTTTATGGCAATATGAGCCCCTAATTGCCCGAGGCTATGAACAATTCTAGATATTAAACACCTCTACAAGCTATCTGATGTGTTTTTATGGCAACACAGCCCCTAATTTGTAGTTGTATCTTAATATTGATATTATTTGAATCATAAATAAAGCCATATATATTTTGTTGATAAAATTTCAGGGGGGGATTTGAACCCCCAACTCCCCCCCACCCCTGAACACGAACTTGACTGCCACCTCAAAGGGTAAACGAGCTGTATATCAAATCGTAGGTTTATTGCACACGGTAAATCAACATAACATGTCATTGTAGAGTCATGTTTTATTTTCTTGTTTCCCAGGTGTGTCATTGGCAGCACCCGAGGTTCCACGCCTACTTCCCGTCGGGCAACTCCTACCCTTCCATCATCGGCGACATGCTGTCAGACGCCATTGGCAGTATCGCCTTCTCTTGGGTCAGTATTCTTGTGTAGTTTGTCTGTTAGTATCTCGCTTTGTAGACGCATGCGCAATGGATTGCGTCAGTTGATTTTGAAAATCTGTTTCGGGTCTACCAAGCTGATGTTGTAACGCTGAAAAATGTAAAATATGAAGTTGGTTCGAATCGCGCCAAGCGGACAACGCCGAAAAGGAATGGTTTAGATATCGTCGCGTTATCTAGCTTATGCTCTTCTTTTGTTTTTTCTGTTGATGTGTGAATATACAGAAAGTATCACTAAAGATTCTGATATGAAAATATGCAAACCTACTTTTGTATTAAAATATTTATTATAAGTACCAAAAAAATTCAGTAAAAAAAAGAGTTGATTTATAATGAACAAAGTTAATCGTAACTTTAGGGGATTAAAGCTTTTTTTTATCGTAGCAACCAGAGGTTGCAACCTAAAACATCCTGAAAACAAATCGCTGGTAAGTACAACATGTCAAGATGGCTTCCCTTGGAAAAATGCCTTACATGTTAATTCTAGATTTAGAATATTAGAGTATTTATATGTTTAGCAAATTAGTGTAAGAACGGGGAAAAAATATGTCTTTGACCACAGATACCCCCTTTTTCTGTTACTGGCGATGTTGCCTGCTTCGTGAGTTCGAAGCTATTTTACGAAGCGGGTTACATTTTAACCTTACGCACCTAAACACTCTAAGCACTCTAAGCTAAGCACTCTCACACTTATACACCAATGTACGAAATAGAAAGAGAGAGAAGGCCTCTTGTTAATCTACTGATAAAAAAAACTTCCCCTCTTCCATTGAAGAGTTTAAACGCTCACTATACTGTTTATGCCAGGACAGCAATGACTTGCATTTTAAAAACCTATTTTTTTTCTCTATTCCTATTCTAAGTAGACATATGCTTCCACTGTCTTTTTTTTTAAATCTACATCTAGGCAAGAAGATTCCTGCTGACAATTTTTTTTTTTTGTGAATAAATCAAATATCCTTAGTTGTAGACGATTTTTTAAAAAATATCAAGATCAAAACAATAAATTGAATTGACACTGTAGATACTTTTTTAGCATTATTTAAGAAGTTATTATTTTTGTTTCAATGTCATATATTTAAAACTCATTGAATCATCTCTTTAAATACATTGACATAAGGAATCTTATATTGACTTGTCATGACGTCATAAGTAGGCAGCATCCTTAACTGCTTAAGTGAGATATTTCCATCACTTGTACATCCATGTACACTTCGTTCACCTTGAAAGATATCAGTCTATCCTTGACTTATTACGGTACTATACCCTTCCCCCTCCCCCCGCATTATTTTCAAAATAAAATATAGCGTATGTTACTCGCTAATAATAATAATAATAATAATAATAATATATTGGTGAAAGAATTTTTAAAATAGGTCCAGTAGTTTTTGAGTTTATCCATTACAAACGAAAAAACAAAAAATCAAATCTTTCCTCTTTATAATATTATTATATTATAATATATATACATATATATATTTATTTTTATTTTTTACACTATGACCCATTCTTATAAGCCGCACCATAGTAGAACTAAACAATCTAAGCCTGCCATCTTTCAAGGTAAACTAAGGATATGTGGAAAGTGACCAATAATATTAAGTTTTTCCCATATGAGTGTAGCTGTCCGTTAAATCACTAGTAGTGTATTTATTTAACATGTTACAAGCAGGTCAACAGTGTTCTAATGTGACTATTTTTCTTTACAGGCTGCAAATCCTGTTGGAGCTGAACTAGAAACTATCGTTTTAGACTGGTTCGGTAAGTCATCTTCTTACATACGTGCACTATTAGATTTAAAATAGCATTTAAAGAAATATATTTAATAACAAATACTCTGTTACCTCAAATATCACTTTACCTAGGTATGATATAAGATACGCCAAGGTTTACGAAGGATTATAATCCATCATTGCTTACATGGCGGCGTACGTTTTGAAATACACAGAATAATTTCTCCCCTTGGTGACCTGGCGGTCTAGGGGTAAGGTGTCAGACTTCTATGCTGGCGGCCGGGGTTCAATCCTCGGTCCCGGCAAAGATTTATCTGATTACCAAACCCTTCCTTCACCTCTGACAAGACATCTTGTGAATGTGGGGAATGCCAGATCTCCACCGTGGTTCGGATTCCACGTTAAACTGTAGGTCCTTCATTTCATCTCACAATCAGCCTACCATTACACATTAGCGTAAGTGCGTATAACCCGAACGGGTAGTAAGACGCGGTGCTGATAATAATAATAATAATAATAATAATAATAATAATAATTTCTCCCCTTGATTTGCTATTACGTAATAAACTCCTTTCCCCGTAAACTTTATTATTATTTTGAAAGGTTTTTTTTACTTACAATCCGTTCGGGTTCTACGCATGTAAACTAATCACAGTAGTGTGTTAGGTATGATAAAGGTTCAATACTAAAGGAAGTGTATCCGAATTTGCGGGGAGGGAAAGATAAAAAAGAGTGGGAAACGCGTTTAGGATAAAGCTATCCTCAGAAGACCCGACCAAGACTCGATCCCCAATGTCACGTTTTAAATCACTCTTGAGAACTGATAAATATTATTATTATTATTATATCCACGTCTTACTAACCATCCGGGTTATACGCACATACGCTAATGTGTAATGGTAGAGTGATTGTGAGATGAAATGGAGGACCTACATGTTTAACGTGGAATCCGAACCACGGTGGAGGCCTGGCATTCCCCACATTCATAAGATGTCTTGTCAGAGGTGAAGGAAGGGTCTGGTAATCATATAAATCTGTGCGGGGACCGAGGATTGAACCCCGGACCCCCAGCACAGAGGTCCGACACCCTACCCCTAGACCGCCAGGTCACCTGACTGACAAATAGAGTAACAGAAAGTGTAAGAGACCTGACTAACAAGCAAACACCCACATCAGTGGTCAAATGGTCTAAGGTGTAACTCTCCTGTTGGACTGACCTGCTGATAACGGGGAGATCGGAGTTCGAAACCTGGTCGGGTCTACCCAAGGTGGTTTTCCCTTAATGGTTCCCCGCTCTCTTTCCACGCAAGTGCTAGTAGATTAAAACGCGTCCTAGCTCACACGAGTAGTTATAATATATGTGTATAACCTGAACATTTTTTTAAAACTAGTGTTTTAGGTGAATGAACAGTACCATGGTTGTTTTGTTTGCAGGTAAGGCTCTGGCTCTCCCCGAAGAGTTCCTGGCTTCTCCACCAGGTAGCAGGGGCGGTGGTGTCATACAGGTCAGTGCTTTTAATTAGCTTACCCTTGGAAACACTACACGGAACTGACACCTTTATCTGTATGATCAGCAGTACTGACGCTAAAAAATCTCTCTCACTCTCTCTCTCTCTCTCTCTCTCTCTCTCCTGGGAAGATTTGCCGGTGCCCATATAACTTGGCCCAGGATATTCCTGAATGTAAATGATGGTGACCCACCTCGGTGGCATGGTTAGCTAACGCGCCAGTCGTGCTGAGCTAGAGGACGAGAACGCGGAGATCGAGGTTCGAATCTCGGTCGGGTGAAGTGGGGGAGGTTTTACCTAAATGGTTTTCCACTCTCCATACACGCAAATGCGGGTTCACTTCTTCTAAATTCAAACTTCCCAATTCCTAATCCATTAGTGTAATTAGTACTTAAGCGTGTAACCCGGACGGGTAGTAAGACGCGGTGCTAGATAACAAGAGCAGCTTGATGGTGATAACGAGTATGAGGGTTTGGAACCAGCGGAGACACTTATACCTAACTTAAGCAAAACTAAACGAACCCTGGAGACCGATAGGGTTGTTCCCGTTTGGGGGGAAAATAGCCAAGGTAACAGCCGGGAATCGAGCCTGTGACCCCTGGGCTATTGGAAAGGTGCACTGACCACTACACCACGGGGGCCGATTACCCAAATGTAACTAACAGGACTCCCATAAGATAAATATTGAACCAAATCGGTACCAAGTGACTAAACCTCATGTTCTGTCCCAAAGGAGCAGGGGGAAAATTTTACCTGAATATTTTCCAGAAAATTTTCCACATTGGATTTTTCAGTTAGTATTTTCTGTGAGAGGAAAAAAAAATTATTTATATATAAATTTTTATTATTATTATTATTATTATTATTTTTATTAGCACCACGTCTTACTACCCGTTCGGGTTATACGCACTTGCGCTAATGTGCAATGGTAGGGTGAATGTGAGATGAAATTAAAGACCTACAGTTTAACTTGGAATCCGAACCACGGTGGAGGCCTGGCATTCCTCACATTTCACAAGATGTCTTGTCAGAGGTGAAGGAAGGGTTTGGTAATCAGATGAATCTGTGCCGGGACCGAGGATTGAACCCCGGAGCCCAAGCACAAAAGTCTGACACCTTACCGCCTAGACCGCCAGCTCACCTTTTCCCTGTATTAATACTTCAATACTATAAGCCCTTAGGGAATACATCCCATTGCCCTGTGGCTTTACAGATCGCAAACCGCCTTTGCGAAAAATGTGTAGTGAGTTTTCGTTTCTGTCCACAGGGCTCTGCCAGCGAGTGTATACTAGTTAGCATGCTGGCGGCGCGCAACCAGGCCGTACAATATCTCAAGAAGGACGTCCCTGACGCCGAAGATAGTTCGTTCCTCCCGCTTCTGGTCGCCTACTGCTCCACCGAGTCGCACTCTTGCGTCGAGAAGGCGGCCATGATCAGTCTGGTCAAGCTGCGTATACTGGAGCCTGACGAGAACTGCAGTCTGCGAGGGGACACTCTTCTCAAGGTCAGTTCGACGGAGGAAGGAGACCCGATACTTAGGTTATACTTCGCAGAGGCTCAGTTTTACTTTAAAAACTACCGACGTTAGCAATCCAAAGTTAAAATTAAAAGCTCAGAGAACCAATATAATAGTTTCACCCTTGCTAAGATCAACGCACATAAAGATTCCAGTTAATTATGATATTGAGAATTACCGTTCATTTTAAACCCGTATCTTTGATAAACCGTAAGAATTTTCTTTGGAAAATGTGCCGGACTTGGATTCTAATCGAAGGCGTTTGGACTCAAATGAAGCTATAAGGGGACTTGCCCGAGACAAAGACACAATTCTCTAAACATCTGGTACCCAGGTCTAGGAATTAAAACCTCTACCTTTTTTAAAATAAATATAGAAACCGTATGACTTCATTTAGTAGCACAGCTCAAAATCTGATCTCCAGTATCTTCTTAACAGGCAATGGAGGAGGACGAAGCCAAAGGACTGTTCCCATTCTTCGTGTCGACGACTCTAGGAACTACCTCATCGTGTGCTTTCGACAACCTCAAGGAGATCGGCCCCGTCTGCCGGACGTATCCCTCGGTGTGGTTCCACGTGGACGGGGCGTACGCCGGAAACTCCTTCATCTGCCCGGAGAACAGATATCTGATGAACGGCATCCACTACGCGGACTCCTTCAACACCAACACCAATAAGTGGCTCTTGGTCGCCTTCGACTGCTCCTGTCTGTGGATCAAGGACAGGAACAAGTTGACGTCAGCCTTGAACGTAGACCCCCTGTACCTTCAGCACAAGCGCTCTGAAGAGACGATAGACTACAGACATTGGGGGATCCCTTTGAGCAGAAGGTTCCGCGCTCTCAAGCTGTGGTTCGTCCTCAGACGTTACGGCATTCAGGGGCTGCAGGCTTACATCAGGAACCACTGCAGACTCGCCAAGAGATTTGAGGGACTCGTCCGCAAAGACAGCCGATTTGAAGTTATCAACGATGTCAAGGTACAGTAACGTTCATAAAGCTCACACTGTTCAACAAGGGGCGCTTTACTGTTGATAGTGTATCCCCAACATTAAAGGTTCTTTAAAGTAACATAGTTATGTAGAAGATTGTAATATAGGTTTAGCTAATTACTACATCGATAAATAAAACGCGGGAAGTTTGGTTTCACTATTGTGTAATTTATAAGATATCACCATTAATCAAAGGGTCGAGGTTACCTTTTAGAGTAAGTTGAGTGAAGACGAACATTTTGTGAGAGACCCAATCATGGTTTAAATAAAAAGACAGTAGTTATCCACATTTTACATCAATCATGTTTAATATTTGATGAACAATTGTGGGGAAATATCCAAATTACGATATTTTGAAAGTCATCACCTCGCACGAAAGTAAATGATAAGATAGTAGTCCTACACAATGAAACCCTTTACTGAGTGAGCTCATAACCCTCGTTTACAGATGGGACTCGTGTGTTTCCGCGTCAACGGGACAGACCGACTGAATCAGGAACTTCTCGCCAATATCAACGCCTCAGGGAAGCTGCACATGATCCCGTCCTTGGTGAAATGTCGCTACATCATCCGGTTCTGCGTCACGGCGGAGCACGCCAAGGATGAGGATATAGGTGAGGCCATCTCTAGTTCTTCGAATGACGGACAAACCACGCACGCGGGTGTGAACCGTAGAGATGTCACGGAACGTGTCAGATACGAGGGCTACATTGTTTTCCTCAGTCCAACGCCTTAGCTCAGACGGTAGCATGTTTTTATACTGAGATAAGGGTTCCGGGTTAGATTCCTGGCATGGCCGAAAAATGTATAGTTTATTATTATTATTATTATTATTATCACCTCGTATTACTACCCGTTCGGGTTATACGCACTTACGCTAATGTGTAATGGTACGGTGATTGTGAGATTAAATGGAGGGCCTACAGTTTAACATGGAATCCGAACCACGGTGGAGGCCTAGCATTCCTCACATTCACAAGATGTCTTGTCAGAGGTGAAGGAAGGATTTGGTAACCAGATAAATATGTGCCGGGACCGAGGATTGAACCCCGGACCCCCAGCACAGAAGTCCGTCACCTTACCCCTAGACCACCAGGTCACCTTCACAGCGATGAATTAACGGTTGGGAGCTGGATAATGTGTCTTTTAGATTTAGGTTTGTTTGTAAGTCACGTGCTGATGTAGTCAGTTGGTTCAGGAGGTGCATATTAAATATGCCGAATAGGAAAAATTGTTCTTCTCCCTCGGTAAGACACCCCTTGGTCAGGTCTCAGCGAATATTAGGGTTGAAGAGCAGTGCCCATGCACGGTTGTTAAAATGGGGACAGCGTGGGGGCAGAACATATCATAGGTACAGTCTTAACCAAATCTGTCTACCCTGACAACACTCCACGACAAACTACCTGCTTTATCCTCAGCTTACACAGTGAACCCTCAACAGGAAATCCTCTTGGCTGTTCTCTACGGGTTATACGACACTGAATAGCGAACTGGTTTAATTAGACTTGCAGTATTTAAGTGGACATCTAGAGTCCGATGTAAGAAAGTGTAATATAACGATTTGAAGGAGAAATAAATTCCCATTAATAATAATATATTTATCTGATTACCAAACCCTTTCTTCACCTCTGACAAGACATCTTATGAATGTGAGGAATGCCAGGCCTCCACCGTGGTTCGGATTCCACGTTAAACTGTAGGTCCTCTATTTCATCTCACAATCACCCTGCCATTACACATTAGCGTAAGTGCGTATAACCCGAACGGGTAGTAAGACGCGGAAAATAATAATAATAATCATATAGTATTAAGTTTGTTAATGCCAGATTTTAGAGGGTTTCTGTTGGGCCTACCAGTAAGGTTGGATCTGTGTCAAATGGGTAAGAGCTCAGTGTCTGGTCAAACAGTCCAAAAACCTTTCCGCCGTTGTGTTCGCAGACCACGCGTGGGAGGTGATCCAAGAGTTCGCGTCGGACCTACTCGAGTCCATGAAGATAGCGGAGCCGCCCACCAAGCCACTGCCAGACACGACCAAACCACTGTCCAGGAAGCTCACCCGGAGGTTGAGTTTCACCCGCAGCGTGTCCCGCGACGTCTACCGTCGTTCCCTGTCCCGCTCCAGCCTGCACGACGGCGCCACGCCTATCAACGTGCTCGACGACGAGGAGAATATCGTCGAGGATGAGGACGTTTTCCATTCGGGGATGAGCCTTGGCAGTCTGTCAATCTCCGGGTTACCCATTGTTGACGAGAAAGATTGTTGAGCGCGCGCCCCCTAGACCCAGAAGGCGGAAGACGCAGCCAGTATTATTCTACAGGTTTGATTTCTAGAACTTACCTCTAGATCCTGAAGAAATAGTAGCCACGACCAGTATTACCCTGTAGGGTTAACTTCTAGACTGCGCCTACAGACCAGGGAATGAGTTAACCATCATCCTGATGCTTCGTGGTATGCCGCGAAGGGAACTAGCTCTTCACGACAACTCTTTGTACAAAACTGTTACTTCCGTGATATCCTAAACTTACGAAACGGTAGAGAGAATTGACTAAAAGTGGTACCATTTTATTACCTCGTAGATTTTTAAAAAAAAATGACGTGGAAAAACAACTCAGGGAATCCTGTAGCGATTGTACTTTTTTTTTAATAGATAGCAATTTGTAAAATCCATTTAGGGCTACAAAATCGTCAGTTTTATTTGCGTGCATTGTGCAAATTTAATGTGGAAAACTTGTGATTTGTTTAGTGATATATCTTCAATTCCTTTACTTTTTAACAGACTATCTCTAAAAATGTAAATTTGATAAACGTTATGTCTTTGCTTGTAGTATTGTACTTGCTCTCTACATAGTAGAATAGTATATTGAGTAGCCAATGTACACGCTGTGTATATTGCTAAAGCTTTAATTTGAGTGTAAATTAAGTATAGTATCTGATTATATTTATTTTGTGTGACTTATTTAAGTTCTGTATGTTTTATAAAATGTGAACTATGTTGTTTTTATGATATTAAATTATTGTGTTTTATAAACAAATACTACGAAGAATTTTATTTAGCTATAGTTATCCTTGCATTCACTTTATAAACCCTATTTTTTTAAGACCTTATACATATATAGACATGTAAACATAGTTAAAAGTTCAGTTTAAAAATCCACACATTTCACTTGGTTATTAAATACCAAAATTCTAAGGCCTCATATATATTTCACCCCCGATATAATGCAAACATAACTCTTAAAATGAAGTTTTGAGATAATGGCTATTGAAAGATTTTCTTTGCGGTGGTAAATCTATTCCTGAACATAATGAAGCTAAACTTTGGGACTATAATCTCTTTGCAATGTAAATTATATTTATTCATTTTACAAAAGCTCAACATTTCACAAATACCCATAAATATATTGGGTTTTCTGATTTATGTTATTATTTCATTAGTTGAAACCTATTCCTTCGCCATTATAATTGGCGTTCTATTCTATAGTTACGTTGTTGCTGAATTGAAGTCTTTTTATGTTACATGACAAAAAATAGCTATGTATTTATTTTTGAGTTATTGAAACATACATTATTAATTTCAAAACAAAACAAAATTAAAGCAAAATCAACCTTGAGTAACATAAACAGTCTTTAAATTTAAGAGTTTAATTCTGTCTTTAAAATAATATCATTTTAATCTTCTTTTTTTATACTTTACTGAGCTTTATTTAGCTAAGAAATGAATTATAAAACTTGTGTTGGATCTCTGGGATTGCTTTGCTGGGCATGGATTCACTAACCGGAGCAAATAGTTTCGCCGGCGCAAGTTTGAAAGATGTGCCCGAATCCCTCCCTATTCACTAATGGAAGTAGGCGCAATTTTAGAGCAAAGTTGCTCCTTTTATTTGCCACCACTCAAAAGTAAGCACAAATATTAAATCATGACTGTCGCTTCGATAAATTTAAATGGCGACATATTAATAATGTATCGGCTTAAAATACAATTAGTTACCTAACTGTACTCCAATTAATGATAAATGAATTAAAATAGCATAACATCTGTCAAGCACAAGATTAGTTTCAATTTAGACAGTGGTGACAAAACAATTACTTACCTTTATTGTTTAATTATTACATTCAAACAACGCAATGGCATTTCTTGCATTATTATAAAACAAAACTACGAACTGTGTAATATTCGTCTAGATACAAATAGATTTGTATTCCTCCAAGTCCAAAGACATCTCGTCATTAGATATGGCGGTTAGTATTGCTTTTAAATAAGTTTCTATAAATGTTTTATTAATGGAATTTAAGCTTTAAACTAATAATACTAATAAATACTCAATAATGTACTAATATTGTGTTTGTAAAACAGCAAGAAACAGGCCGCTTATAATTTTATTTATAGTTTACAAACCAAATACTTAGACATATTTGTATTTGCTGTCATTTTAATTGAAAATTTAAAATAAAGTAGCCTTGACTTTGAAAGTAAATTCTTCACAAGGATTGGTCGAAAAGAGCGCAATTAATTACGTTTATAATGACTTCACCATGATCTTGCCACCAGTTTGCGCCTTGTTTAGTGAATACGGAAATGGAGAAAATAATAAGGCGTATCTTTGGGAGTATCTTGGGTGCAGAGTTACGTCATTTCTAGACTTGCGCCGGAGCAGAATTGCACTCTTAGTGAATCCAAGGGAATGCCAACAGGTGTGTTTGTTTTTTTAGGATATATTTGAAACTGCCAAATAAGCATTGTCTAGTGTGACCAAGGAAGGCCTGTCTCTTTTCTTTCTCATAACATTAATATGTCTTAGATCTTCTTGATCGAATTTGGTCTTATACCTAATCACTCCATCCCTTACCTTTTCGGTGCGCAAGACCCTCATTTCATTCCACGACACTTTCTGACCCATTTCCTCAATTTTGTAGTTGTTTACAAAGTCATTTGCCAGTTATTTTTTTTAGGTTCTTAAAGCTGGACGTTGAAACTTCATCTACCTTGTAAGGTTCACCCTATATTTTGGCCAACTTAATTATAGGAACCCAATGACTTGGTACATAAATTGGACCGCTCTTTAAGGCTCTCTGTTTTTCCCCCTCTATGCAAGAATGTGTGCCCAGTTATCAAATACTTATGAGTAATGGATAGAATGGTGTAGGTCTGGACTGCATGAATGTACATTGCTGCCATCAACTTATTCTTATTTTGACCAGGGAAATAGTCTGAGTAAAAGGTGACATCTTTACCCTGACATTCAGTCTGCAAAAAGGCCAGTACATAACTATCCAACTAATTTGCTCCTCTAAGTTCCACACCTTCATGTCTCGAGTATCAAAATTACTTTTTATTGGCGATATAACTAAATTAATTGCATTTAATCTACTGCGATAACAAAAAATTATGATACATTACCACAAGGTGTATGACATATTGCCTGAAGATCATAACAAGACGTGACCATTATCAAAGAGTTGCTACTTGCTTCTTACACATCTTTAGATTTTTCCTTTCTCGAAATTTCCTTATCTTCTTGGTACTGTCCATGGGTATCTTTCAATGTTTCTTTCCCAGCCTCATTACTGTTCTTGTATTCTTCACATAATGCACACGGGTCCTGCTTCGGCTTAAAGAAACCAATATTATATTCAGTATTGGATTTTTTTTTTAAATGCATTGTTTGCAAAAGGGGTGTTTTCCTCTTCCCACTTCTATTTGTACATCACATACAAAATAGCTAGGTTAAGGCTGCCACCTAGGTACTTTTTTGTTGTTTGGGCCCCGCAAATAATGAGATTAAATTGTTTCTATGAAGTCTTTGTGATTTCGGACACCTTGTTTAATGCGGAGTTCATTTATTTTTTGTTTGCCATGCTTTCCTCTCAAATTTCCTTCCAAAAATTCTTCAGCACGTTTCTTCTTCAAGCATTTAACAGTATGGTGTCGCCAACATCAAGAGCTGCCATAAAAAAAGAGTCTTAAAATACGTATTTTCTCTCCATTTTGTGCAAAATAATATGCAATATTCTTTGATCTTGGTCTTGTACGATTTTGCTTGGTATACCGGTATTTTAGCTCAATTTTTGAGCAGCATTTAGGGATGAAATCGCGCTTCTGAGTTGTATCACCAAGTTGCCAAACTTATCTATTAATTTTCCCTCTGTTTTCATAAGTGAACGAAGAACAGCAGTTTAGCAAACAATTTTCTTTACATTTATAATTGACTTTTTTCTCTCTAGAACTACTTTGCCAAATTCTGTTGTTTAACTTTCACCGGTATTGTTCTTCAATTTTTAGACATTTCTTTTCCAAGTTTCTGGTCGTTGGGACCGATTTCTTCCTCTTTTTTTTTACTGTCGTGACGTCTTTTTATCTGAATAAATTGCACTTTCTTTTTGATTATCTTCATTTTCATCAATTATCTTTGGCCATTTTGCTTCCTGTATCATTGGATTTTCACCTAATATTGTTAGCACTCTTGACTTCCTCTGCACTGATTATAAGCCCAAATTCACTAACATTGTCAAAAGAACCATCAGAAATCACAATGTCACAATCACCAACTCTTGTCTCTTATTTCGTCTTATTTTCCTCCAAGATTTATTTATCACTTTCTAATTCGTTAAAACTAGACATATTTCCATTAGAAGCCACTTGTTTATCTGTATTCACAACATCCCCTTTATGACAACCTTAGCACTTTTAAAGCTCTCAAAATTGCTATTACTATCCTGCTTCATAAACAGAGGCTCAAGAATTTTCTAACCCCTCAAATTGATGATTGACAATCATAGCCAAAACAAGTAGGATTAACTATATAAAATACTTTTAAATACAACTATAATTATTTACTAACATAGAGCACAGAACATAAAACATTTGTAAAAATTCACTGCTTCTCAACTGAAAGATGCAATCAGGTAAACATAGCCGAAAAAAAAACTACTCTTGTAAATTATTATCATGCAAAACCAACATAAGTCTAAATAATATATTAGTTTTACACTTGTAAGATAGATGGATTCTAGTACAATAGCAACACAACACAAAATATGTTACTTTTGTTCTAGACATTGTGAATATATCCTAGTAGAGAAGTGGCATAACTAAAAATTTGTTACTTTTGCAATGCACATAGTATTATTATAATATTATTATTATTGGCACTGCGTCTTACTATCCGTTCGGGTTGTACGCACTTACGCTAATGTGTAATGGTAGGGTGATTGCGAGATGAAATGGGGGACCTACAGTTTAACGTGGAATCCAAACCATGTTGGGAGGCCTGGCATTCCCCACATTCACAAGATGTCTTGTCAGAGGTGAAGGAAGGGTTTGTGTAATCAGATAAATCTGTGCCGGGACCGAGGATTGAACCCCGGACCCTCAGCACAGAAGTCTGACACCTTACCCCTAGACCGTCAGGTCACCTACACGTGGTAGTTGGTCAGCTCAGATACTTTTTAAATAGGTTGATTTTGCTGGTCTCGGGCAATTATTTTATTTTATGTTGATATTGCATTGGGTAAATTAGGTTCCTCTGATTCAAAGAGTATGCATAACACCAAATTGAACATTTTGGAGTTATGTTGGTATTGTATTAGGGGTGCGATTTGTAATATTCTGTATACGTCGTTTGCTTCGTGTCAATTCATTAGCAGATTTTCAATAAACTTTTAGACAACATGCTTATTGAAAATCTTCTAAAGAAATGACACGAAGCAAACGACGCAGACATAAAGATAGTTCTGCAAGATACCAAGCAATAAATTTCAGTATAGAACGATTACATGT
Source organism: Timema californicum (assembly GCA_902141385.1). Taxonomy (NCBI): domain Eukaryota; kingdom Metazoa; phylum Arthropoda; class Insecta; order Phasmatodea; family Timematidae; genus Timema; species Timema californicum. The sequence goes on along the minus strand of CABFOW010002027.1, from coordinate 97,927 downwards.
CTAAGGCAAATATTAGGGATATTGTTAATTTTAAATTCAGAGGATTGGAATATTACTATTGTGACTTACTGATTAATTATAGCAATTATTTTTAGTTCCTTCAAGGGTGTGAGGAAAAATTAATGTTATACTATCAAGAACGGCCAGGTCATTTTGTGCAATTTCTCCATTACTGTGGAAAGGCTAGAGGTCTGGTCTTTAACCTTTCACAATAATGGATTATAAATGTATTTGCTGTTCCTAAATATCTTTTCTATAAGCCATAAAAAACAACACTAATAACAATATGTTTTTACTTGCCATGATATCAGCTTATGTGAACTATAATTTGGTTAAATGATAAGCCATAAAAAACAACACTAATAACAATATGTTTTACTTGCCATGATATCAGCTTATGTGAACTATAATTTGGTTAAATGCACAATCTTATTACAACTACCAAGCCGATGGCGTGTTCAACTGGCCTATTCGATTATATATACTCATTCAAGTTTAGTGAAGACTTGAAGAGAAAAAAAGGAACGTCTCGCGCAGGCGCATGAAGTGTCCCACCACAGTTAACTCTTCTAGCTACAAGAAGTCAAGGGCGGATTTACGCATAGGTCTAGTAGGCACATGCCTACGGCGGCAAATTTTGAATAATGAAAGAAAATACTTTTTTTTACCTGTTAAAATAATGCAAACTTTATATTGTTAAATTAAATAATATTTGAATGTGTGTGTTGTGATAATATAAGAGTATTTATTTCAATTTTATATATCTTTGCTTAGATTCTTAATACTTTTAAAACCTCATTAAAATAAATAATCAAATAATGTAAGAACTTTTTATCTGTCATTCCACAGATAAACCTTGTGTATATGATATATTATTTGTGTCGGTGTATGGGGGGGTAGGGGCTGGTAGGGGGAAAACAGGGATTTAGACGGTTAGAAATTAATTTAGGAAAAGTGGGCGGCAAATGATCTAGTGCCTATGGGTGGCCAAGTCATAAATCCACCTCTGCAAAAAGTAAGCACCTATCTACTAAACTGGAACGACGCCTGGGGAAATAAGATTTATCCTTCCATTTCCCAGCTTCACCCGCTATTCTGATCATATATATTTGGGTGTTAATCCCACTAAATGGAACTTACTATTCAATCGACAGCCGACAAAGACAGGCTGTTACGTTTTAGTGTATTCGCCTGATGCTAAATGCTTAAATGATGTATTAGTGGATGGTATCGATGCTCTCGCCAACTGGACGGAAAAACTACTTTTGGAAATTATAGGTCTCTTTCTGATTTCTTGAAGTTTTAGGTGCTTATCATCTGCTTAGTTAGACTTGTTAGGATAAGGTTTAAATTTTGTTCTGTTGAATGGGAGGTACTTAGTCTGTCAATTTGTTTAAAGTCAAATTATAATTTAATAATGCTATTTGTTTAGGAGTAGCTTAATCACTGAGAATATTGCATCATGTTGCTGGGAGGTGGCGTAGATTTGAATATATTTTTGTATGAAACTTAGCTTAATTAGTACTTGTGTGAGGACGTGTGTAAATCGTTAATTAATGTAATCTCAGTTTGGTGTCCTTAGGAGCCAGTATATATATTTTCTAGCATTATAATGTTAGTGTCCGAATGCTTTGTATTGGGGATAACTCCTATAGAGCAATTTATGATAGCTGGATCCAACTGTATAGTTTCGCATCTTTCGTGCCTAGACTAGGTTTAGGGGATTTTGTCCACCGGGTTTTCTCTTGGCCTTTGGGCTTTTGTATATACCAGTAAGGGCTTGAATTGCTGTTAAGCAATAAGCATTGTTCAAGCAGTCCTAATGGGAGTTTGTGCTACCCGATGGCCACCAAGAATAAACTTAATTACCTGGGTGTGCCAACTGTATATGGCCTTTTAATTTAACAGGCGATCTTATACACCTTTATAGTTCATTGCTGGCAGAGAATATTTATTTCTACTATAGTCTCTTTTAGGTATTAACATATAATTTTGATACCGTTGCTTTGGATAATCTTAGAGTTTAGTTATAAACTTTTACTTTATATTTAAACATTATTTTAAATAAAAATTATTTAATTTGACTTTCTATATTTGTATCTCTGTTTTCTTTCCCGACTTAAGTGTCCCTACTCTACATTATGTTCATGTTGAATACTGTATCATCTGGGGATGTTATGATAAAGTGAGGTTGTATTTTTAAAGATCAGGCCACACATATCGCGGTCATCCTTGATTTTTGTTTATACAAAGGGTGATCGTATGTATCACTACGATATGGCTTATAGTTATCAATAGGCCTGTATTTAAGATAAATTTAACAAACTGTGGCAGCAAGAGCTATTATAGAACATGAAATAATTAACTAAAAAGTATTATATTCACATTTGTGTCTTGTTATAACTGGGGAACAAAAGTAAATGTTTTTACAACTTTGAAAGCGAGCTATTCAAAATATTAGTTTCAAATTAGAACGTTTTTATTTCGTAAACAGTGTAAAAACAAAATCGACTTGACGGTTTGTATTGTGTCACCATCCATCATCTTAAGTATTTTATCTTCCAACCTTATTATCTAAAACCATAAAAAGAAAACGTAGTTAAAACTAGTCTACAATGTTTGAAAATCACGCGTGTCAATATAGGTAAATACTAGCGCTTTGTGGAGTCAATAGCTGTTCACTAGAACTAAAAGGTTTTCAAACCTGTATATCTTAGACCTTGGCTTTATCTAATGTGCACACTGAATGCGTGTAAACTGGAAATAATATGTTTACTTTCGATCAGTCTGCTTCATTTGTAAAATTGTATTATTTTAATGTAATTTATTACAAAACATAGTATTTTTAAACAAAGCCCTAACGTGAACATATTGAGGTGTGACCAAAAATGCAAGTTTATTACGACTGAAAGATAAGTCCGATCTGAAAACTCGTGTGTTCCAATTATTGAAGTTCGTTTCTTAGTCTTTAATACATAGATTTAAAATCATATATGTTTACTTTACAGTTTATTATGCTATTTCTACTTACTTTTTTCTCTACAGACCAAGTTGATTTGATGCACTCATCACACCCACATTCACAAAAATGAATATCATATTTCAAATATTAGATATGAAATAGTAAACAAAACCTTTTATTTCAGCTGATCAACTTGTTTGCAAGCTAGCCAACATTAGTAAAAAGGAACAATAAATTCCTTACTAATTAAATTCAAATAAAAGTAAATTAATTAGATTGTTACTACTGTGTCATATTATTTAACTTATTAAGTGAAAATCTTATATAGATATTTGACAGGAGGTGACACTGTATGAAAGTTATGCCATATTATTTTTATCTTTATCAGTTTGGTAGTATGTTGTGTTTGACCATTCGATAAACAATTTCATAATATCATTTAATATCCTTGGCAAAAGTTACATTATAATAGTTGTTGCTTTTATTTCTTTGAGATGTGTTTGAATTCCGAATAACGTGTCCAGCTACTGTTAAAAAATGTTTTCTCTCAGAAGGTCAAGATCAATTTTAAAATATTTGAGGTGTTTCACCACAACTTCAACAAGGAATGATAACCATAGTTGCAGGCTACTTGTTGTTGGTGGGGGGTCAGGGGGTTGCTCAATAGCTGCCAAATTTTCAAAAAAACTTGGTAAAAATCGTGTGATAGTTGTCGAACCTGCTGACGTCCACTATTACCAGCCTATGTTTACTCTGGTGGGCGGTGGTCTCAAGAAACTTCAAGAATGCAGCCGGCCGATGTCAGAAGTCCTGCCCGACTTGGCCCACTGGATCAAGGACAAAGTGGTGGAGTTCGACCCCAGTGCTAGTCAAGTGCGAACAAAAAGGGGAGACATCATCAACTACGACTTCATGATTGTTGCTACGGGGTTGGAGCTCAACTACGAGCAGATCCCAGGTCTAGTTGGAGGCTTAGAGCTACGGGACAGTGGCGTGTGCTCAAACTACTCGCCTCGCTACACCGATCTTACGTACAAATATCTACAAGGCTTCCAAAAGGGGAATATAGTCTTCACCTTCCCTAAGCCTCCCGTAAAGTGTCCTGGAGCCCCGCAGAAGATTGTATACCTAGCTGAAGACTATTTACAAAAGAACGGGAAAAGGCAGTACGCTAATCTCATCTACAACACTGCCTTACCCGTTCTCTTTGGTGTCAAAAAGTATGCAGACGCATTATGGAAAGTTGTAGAAAGGCGTAACATCGAAGTGAACTTGAAGAGAAACCTATTGGAAGTCCAACCTCACAAGAAAGAGGCCATTTTTGAAGACTTGGACGAGCCCGGTAAAACTTATGAAACCAAGTATTCTGTCCTGCACGTGACCCCTCCACAAAGCACCGGGGAGGCTCTCAAGAATAACGCAGACCTGGCAGACGCTGGGGGTTTTTTGGAACTCGACAAAGCGACACTGCGGCACGTCAGATTCCCCAACATCTACGGTATCGGGGATTGCACCAACCTACCCACGTCCAAGACGGCTGCGGCCGTTGCCGCTCAGTGCGGCATTTTGCGTTGCAATCTGGGAGCAGCTCTCTCCGGCGAGACGGTCGATATGGCCATATACGATGGTTACACCTCTTGCCCGCTGGTCACTGGCAACAACAAGTGTATCCTAGCGGAGTTCGACTACGATCTTCAACCTCTCGAGACGTTCCCTATGAACCAAGGTGTGGAGAGCACACTGATGTACACTCTTAAGGCCCATGTTATGCCCGAGATCTACTGGAGGGCTATGCTAAACGGATTTTGGGAGGGTCCTAGCTTGTGTCGCAAGGCTCTACATCTTGGGATGGGGCGATAGTGAGATTACAATTACAATGATACGGGTTGGGGACATCCTAATGCTTTGATGGTGCATTGTCATAAATTTCAAATGCTCAAAATGTGTGTATAAAGACATTTTTATGATTTTTTTAAATTAAAAGTTGACCAACTGTGAAAAAAAACTAGGCTGTGATAATCTATAATTAAAATATAGTATTAATTTTATTGTGTTCAACTTATATGAAATAGGGCCTATATCAAAATTGTAGTGAAAATTCTACATATTCCTTGTTAGTTAAAAAATTTTGAACAAAGGGGGTTGGGAATTCCAACTTCAAAACGGGGTTTGGCAATATGTGAACTAGGAAGGGGGAACCAACCTGCTTTGGTGGCCGCATTGCCCAAAGCGCTACTCTTGGAGTTAAGCTAAACTACCGATGACAGGCAGATCAAGGTTTGATCCCGGTCAGATGTACTGAGGTTGTGTTTTTCTCTAAATGGTTTTCCACTTTCTCCATGCAAATTCAGGTACATAACCTAAGTTAAACCTTCCTAATCCTTAACACATTTGAGTCATTAGGCTAGTACATAAGTGTAGATTATATTATAACCTGAACAAGTAGTAAGACACAGCATTAAAAAAAAAATATTTTTAATTCAAGAAAAAGTTGTGATTGAGGGAAAGAAAGGCTTAAATTTAATAGTCCATGATAGCGGGTCAAAATCTCCGTAAATTTATCGGGCTTGCTCATCAAAACTTATTTTACAATTGATATAGCTCAGTTGCACATCAATTAGACTATCCCCTTGAATCATATACATACCGATACTGCACAAGATAGTGAGGGGGGAAGAGAGGAAATGAAATTTGGAACCGGCGACCAAAGGTAGACTCAGGGAAATATCTATTTGCGAGGACAAAATACCAAGGAAAAAGGGAAAAGTCCTGCTTATTTTATAAGATAACACTAGGAAAAGTGGATCGATCTTTAAGTTCTTGGAAAAACCCTAAAAAAAAAGTAGGGCAGATATGTATATTTTTTTTACAAAAGATATTTCCAACAAACTAAAGTTTAATAATGTGACTTTTTTAAAAAAAATTCTAAGCCTACCTAAGTTACAGGCTGAAGAAATTATAAATTGTATATAATTATATCTCTTAAAAATATATATTTGTAGTTGGTGCCTTTGATTTTTCAATTTTCATTGTTTACAAATTATGTTTTTTCAAATAAATATGATATTTGCAATTCTTTACAATTACCTAGTATCACTATCATGTTGGCAAATTTGGTGTGAAAAAATTAATTTTGTTAAAAATGACCTTTGAACCACAACAAAATTCTCATTAATTGGTAGCCAAAGTATCAGGGAAGTTTGGATTATAAGTAATAAAACAACCGAATAGGCTCATAGTTGGGTTAAGTTATTGTAATGTAGAGGTTAATAGTGTTATTGTGATGAAAAGCTTTCTCCGCCGGTGCTATTCCACTTACAATAACTTTCTTGCTTCTGTTATCTTTAGTTATTTTAATACCTACTTACCTGCCTCGGTGGCGTAGTTGGCTAACGCGCTTGTCGTGTTGAGCTCGACTGCTGAGGACGGGGAGATCGAGGTTCGAATCTCCGTCGGGTGAACTGGGGGTGGTTTTTCCTAAATGATTTTCCACTATTCCTCCACGCAAATGCGGGTTCACTTCCTCTAATACAACCTTCCCAATTCCTAATCCATTAGAGTAATTAGTACTTAAAGCGTATAACCTGAACGGGTAGTAAGACGCGGTGCTAAATATTATTAAAAATACCTACTTGCTGTAGCCTTACTTCGAGTTTTATTTATTCATTTGATTGATTTCTCCTTTACTGCATAGCATGACTTTTCTTTTCCTCTTGCTGATCTTAATATTGTATTAAATTTTCAATATGTCAACCATTCTGTTCAGTATTTCTTAAAGATCCTCTTCATTTTCAGCACAAACATCAATGTCATCAACAAAAATAAGTCTGTTGGCAAATTCTCCTCCTATTCTATAATTCTAGACAAATTAATTCAAGGTGGCTACAAAACCTATCTTACAAAATTCCCTGACTTTTCCAGGCGACATTTTTCAATTTTCCCTAACTATTTTCTTTCAGTTTTAATGGTGAATGATGACTTGTTTTATTTATTATTGATCACACATTTAAAAAAAAATTGTATCTACTAAACAAAAGTTTTATCTGTTATTTTAAAAATTAAAATGTTACTTTATTTAGGTATTATTAACTTTTGTTATAGTGTTTAGTTGTGAAATTAATGGGATATTGTAGACATATTTTTTAATTCCCTGACTTTTCCTTATTTTTAGTTAAATTCCCTGACATTTACCTGTTTTCCCTGTCGTTCGAAAATTCCCCGGCTCTTCACTGTTTTCCCTGTCTGTAGCCAACATTTAATTCCTTCTTTTATCTCTGTTGGCGCTGCTTCTACATAAGCATTAAATAGCTTGGAAGCTGAGTGGCATCCTTGTATAGTACCTTTTTTAAACTTTAGCTTCTTCTTCATGCTCATTAAATATAATTATTGATGTCTGATTTATGTATAAGAACGCTTGAGAATATCAGGTGGACAGACAGGGTGACAAATGAAGTCCTAAGAAGATGGGCCAAAGGAGATCCATTTTGGATATGATCTTTGGCATGAAGCGAACTGGATCGGACCCATTCTTAGGAGTAATTATCTTCTGCATGACGTCATATAAGGAAAGGTTAAGGGAAAGAGGAGCTTAGGAAGGAGGGGGATTCAAATACTAGATGACTTCAAGGAAAGAAGAACATTCTGGGAGCTCAATGAGGAGGCAGAGGACAGGATACATTGGAGGTCTAAGTTTCACTAACAAAAGGAATGGACCTGTCTTACAACAGAACACCTAATAATGATTGTATATTATTCTTCAATCATTGTATTTAATCCCAAGTTTTCTCAAATTTCAAATGTTTTATTCCATTCTGCATAGTCAAATGCTTTTCAAATATTCACAAATGCAATGCGCATATTCTTGCCCTCCCTATTTGTTTTTATGATAATGTTATTATCACAACATTTAATTTAACTATTTTAGACCTGCTTCGGTGGCCTTGTGGTGTAACGCGCTAATCTCGCGTTGGACTAGACTGCCGAAGACGGGGAAATCGGGGCTCAATCCCGGTCGAGTGCACTGAGGGCAGTTTTCTCTAAATGGTTTTCAACTCTATATCCATGCAAATGCGGGTGCACTTCCTCTAAATTACGCCTCCCTAATTGTTAACCCGTTAGTGTAATTAATAGGCCTACATATAACCTGAACAGGTAGCAAGATGCGATGCTAACAGTTTTTTTTAGATGTTTGTCATGCAAACATTCACTGGTGAAGTAAATATCAGCACAAATTACTAAAATAAAATAAAAATATATATACTCTTACACACTAAATATATTTATTTGTGAAGGGTAGAGTCAGGAATTTTACTCATGAATTGAAACAAAGTCTTATTATTATTAGCACCACGTCTTACTACCTGTTCGGGTTATACGCACTTACGCTAATGTGTAATGGTAGGGTGATTGTGAGATGAAATGGAGGACCTACAGTTTAACGTGGAATCCGAACCACGGTGGAGGCCTGGCATTCCCCACATTCACAAGATGTCTTGTCAGAGGTGAAGGAAGGGTTTGACAATCAGATAAATCTGTGCTAGGACCGAGGATTGAACCCTGGCCGCCAGCACGGAAGTCTGACACCTTACCCCTAGACCACCAGGTCACCCAACAAAATCAAAGTTCTCAAATATTTGCACTTACCTAGTCAAGAATCAGTAAACTATTTTTTAGTTTGTAGCTTCAACAAAAGTTACTAAACTAATATTGAGGAATTGCACTTTAGGCCTTGTGGCCCCGATATGAAATGATGGCTCGGTTTATAAATGTGAAACAGAATTGTTTTAACTTACCCCGATACTAGATATGAAACGCTGCTTTCCATTCTGGGTAAGGAAGAAGAAATATGAGGAATACAAAATAAAACAATTTTAAAGTTAATGTAATATATTTCTAAATAATAAAAAATGAACATTTGGGTCTGATAAATTAAATTATATATGAGTAACAATCCATTGACCATAATACAGACAGGTGATAAAAAAATTATACAAGATGGCCCCTAAAGAGAAAGTGCTAACATGGAAGGAATTGTGCGCAAAGTTCCGCCAGGAAGATTCAGTATCAAAAGGATAGTTGAGGGGAAGAACAAAACTGGTTTGAGAAAAGTGCTAAAAATTACATAGGTTTTGTAAATTCATTTATATCTACTAGCTATTTGTAGAAAATACATTTTCATTGATTTTTATGAAACCTACTGCAGATTTCACATTAACAAACTTATTTCTGGGTAACTAAAGGTGCAGATACTTGAGGGCAACTTGAACCCGAGGAGAGGTGAGATAAATGACCGTCTCTCTAATCTGATGGACATGACTATGTGATCATTTAAGTCTGTGTGTCCAAGTCGCGTATACACTAGACGAACGAAGAGCAGTGAATGAATTTGTTCGCTTAATGTGTTTTTAAGGTGACCTGGCGGTCTAGGGATAGGGTTTCAGACTTCTATGCTGGCGGCCGGGGATCAATCCTCGGTCCCGGCACAGATTTATCTGATTACCAAACCCTTCCTTCACCTCTGACAAGACATCTTGTGAATGTGGGGAATGCCAGGACTCCACCGTGGTTCGGATTCCACGTTAAACTGTAGGTCTTCCATTTCATCTCACAATCACCCTACCATTACACATTAGCGTAAGTGCGTATAACCCGAACGGGTAGTAAGACACGGTGCTAATAATAATAATAATAATGTGTTTTTAGAAACGAACACCACCGAATGTATTTGTTTGCCTTCGCCAAGGTTCGCTCACTGGTCGGTACATCAAAGGATGTTCACTAGTAGGTTGTTGACAGTGTGTACACTGTAGGAAACATTGACAGCAAACTGAATAGAATATTGTTTTTATGTGTGTCTATGGAGTGGAGTAATACTCTTGTATTACAACTAATTAAATTATACAGTGTATCTGGGATCCGACACAGTGATTAAAAGAGTATATTATAAAATATATACCGTTCTCTACTTTTTAAAAATGAAATCACCCACTTACATTGTTTTCTTTTTCTTCTACGAGGCTGGACAGATTCTACACTGATTATTATATATGATGCACTAGCGGTTAGAATTAAATCTTCATCAGACATAATGAAAAATAGAGCAACGCCAAAGCTTCAACTCGACAACCAGCGAAAGTGAGCAAACATCCGTGAAAACATTTGGTTCGCCTAAAGAGGACGGGAAAGATGAATTTTGAATCAAACGCAAAACAAATTTGATCGAATCCATTAGCTACCTTTCGTTTTCTCTTGTTTGTCTAGTGTATATACGCAGCTTTAGTGTGCATATATTCAACCGTTTGCCTCAAGGGGTAGCAAACTTGAGTTTAAATGTAAGGATACACAAGTAAAGGTCGATATTTTTGCAATTTCTATAGCAAAAAAATTCTTGCAACAAAATAAATAAAATATCAATGCAGGAACTATCTCAACATTTCTCCAATATTTTGTAACGAATATAACGGCATTCGAACAGAATCTTTTTTTTAAATAAAGGGGAAAAGTCATGGTCAAATTCCGCGATGTCCCATGACTAATACTAAACTAAGTTTGAGATTAATAGGTGTACAAAATCAAACTAAACTTTTATGCTGAATATTCATTTAAATTAGAAACTGACACTTGGGCATGAGAATTTAAACCAACATCTTTGGGTTAATAACCCAATGCTCTTGCCATTGAGTAACCCTATCCTCGGCTTCATTCTTCATTCATATCTTAAGGCAGAGTCTGTAATGGATGTGTGGAATCATCAGTTACATATGAGTGATCAATTAAGATTGTGAGCCGACGATTTCCGCACCTCCACCACAGATTTGGATTTAACACATGTGTGAAAAACTACCTTGGGCATAACCCTTGGATAGTTCAGTGGTAAGAGCATTGACATACTAAACCAAAGATCCCTGGTTTGATTCCCATGTCCAGGAGTTATATTTCAATTTAAAAAAAGAATTTTATATATTTAGATTTAGCTATAACAGTACTTAGGTATATTAGAGTGGGTATTTGATTCAGTATCTACTGAAACCATTTTAATTATTTGGCTCAAAAAAACTTAAGTTATAAAAATTATAAAATACGTACAATAACTTGCGTTGCCTTACATCATAACGCAATTACGTCTACCATTTCGACAGGTATCAATCATTAAGAAAAGACTATTCACTCTGCAATGTATTAAAAGGTGTATATATATACCCCCACCCCCAACTTTCTGTACCAATAGTTTTCTTTACGGAGCAACTTACACTGCAATATTTTGACATGTTTCATTTTAAGATACAAACTTGAATAATTAATTTCCATTTTCCAAAACAGTAATAATGTTTGTCTTTAGGACAGGAGAAGTGCCCCAAGGTTAGCGAGTATCTGTCAACTACACCAATTAGGCCTAAGTAACGATTTAAATCTCGAGAGATTGCGGTGCCAAAGGCATTCCCTAAGGTACTCACCTATCAGAAGAGAGGCTAAGGTCTTATATTCAATGAGGCCTTTGGTTGGCACTTTTACTTAATGATGGAACGTCTTACTGCCCATTTGGTCTATCCTCTCTTCTTATGTCTACAACCCGAGGGTTGGTTTGATGTGATTTATTTGTGTTTTGAGAATCAGACCTTCGGCCGGTTAGTGCCATCCGCACCATCTGGTAGAAATACCATGTACTAGGGGAGTTCAGAAATGTGAGGGTTCCTTGTTGCCTTCCACAGTGAATGTATATGAGCGAATGCATAAAATTATTATTATTAGCACCGCGTCTTACTACCCGTTCGGGTTATACGCACTTACGCTAATGTGTAATGGTAGGGTGATTGTATGATGAAATGGAGGACCTACAGTTTAACGTGTAATCCGAACCACGGTGGAGGCCTGGCATTCCCCACATTTACAAGATGTCTTGTCAGAGGTGAAGGAAGGGTTTGGTAATCAGATAAATCTATGCCGGGACCGAGGATTGAACCCCGGCCGCCAGCACAGAAGAATGCATAAAAGCCTACTAATTTTACCGGGAAAGGTATTTTCACATTCCTTCCAGGGTTCTTTTACAGGCCACAATCAACATAAGACCGAAGGTTTTACTTACCCCTCGAAGGAAGTTAAGATATGGTTTTTTATATCCCTAAAGAAAAATCAGTCACCTCGGTTAGATTCAAACCCACGGACATTGGGTCGTGAGGGGAGCACTTTACCCTAAGACCAACGAGGTTGACATGGGATATCCTCAACTCTCACTAAATTGATTACAAAAAAAGACAAAGTCATTTTTTTTTTAAACATTTGTACCCAAATTTACCTGGTAAAAGGACAAACTATCAGGGTCAGATCCAAGCACAATCGGTTGAGTTTCTGTGCTTTGCAAATTTGATTATGCAGTCATTAATTGCAAGCGCAGCATTTTGCGCCAAGACCCGCACTTACGCCCGATAAATATAATTAGAGACCAGATGGTAGTCCACAAAGAAACAAGATACAATGAGGATCCCTCATATCTATAGATGAATTGTACTCAACTTAAAACACCAAAATTCTTATAATAGTTCCTATATTCACTATATAACTTGTATATTGTATAATTCGACACCTCAGATCATTCGGCAGTTTGTCTGTCTACTGAGCTAAGAATCCCAGGTTCGATGTCTGTCCTGGCCGAAAAATTTATCATAGGTGAAACGTAGGTTTACCCTTTAACAATAAAACATTAACGGCCGGCCGGGGACTGGATGGTGTGCCTGTCCTAGTCTTGAGATCAAAGATTTTATAATGTATTTAAGTTACTACAGACCTAGTAGCCCGGTAGTGGAAAATATATGGCTTGAATAAAAACCTGACCCAGGCCACAGGCTGTAAACATTAATGGATGTAAAATATAAGCATAGCTTAGCTTTAACTTAGTAAGCAGGTTTATATTTTACAGGTCATAGTACGGAATTGTATTATCTTATAACCAGCCTCGGTGGCGTAGTTGGCTAACGCGCTTGTCATGTTGAGCTCGACTGCTGAGGACGGGGAGATCGAGGTTCGAATCTCGGTCGGGTGAACTGGGGGTGATTTTTTCCTAAATGGTTTTCCACTCTCCCTCCACGCGAATGCGGGTTCACTTCCTCTAATTCAACCTCCCCAATTCCTAATCCATTAGAGTGATTAGTACTTAAAGTGTATAACCCGAACTTCTTCTGAAAAATGTAACAAAACCAATAGCCAGGTAGATCTTAAAAACAAGACTTTATTTTTAACTCATTTTACTTCTATACAAGCCTAAATGAATACCAGAATAGGCCATTCACAATCAAACATGTCATAATATAACACAGTAAAATGTTTGGAAAATATAAATACAGCATGAAAGACATTTTTTTTAATATTTTATTTTATACAAAATTTAAATAAAAGCTTTTTTATAAATATGTAAGTCTGTTTCTGACATTTGTATATTAATATGGCTGCATTGTCAACGAGAATCAAATCAACAATTGCTTCGCTGAGTAAATTAATTTTATGTTTCAATCGTTATATTTTGGGTTGAACCTGAACATATAGATCATAGGGGAAAAAAAGATCTTCTTTAAAAGTATTCATTATATTTGTAAAATATTAGGAACTGTAAATATAATTTACATTACCAAATTATTTTTTTTTGAAGAAGGTACAGGAATAGTGGATGGGAACATAAAAGGGAGGAACACAATTTACACTTTACGTTGTTGCCTAGGACAAAAAGGTAATGGCTGCCTTTTGAAGAGAATCAATCGTTACCACCCATCCCCTGGCCTAGATTTCATTTGGAACTCACCAGGAGGGAGTGTGAAATGGGCAACGCAACTTTATAAAAGAGTAAAGAACACAAAAGAGAGAGAGAGGAGATTTGTACAGAATTAAAAAGACACTTTTCCTTATAGATATATATTACAAATAAATTCTTTATAATAATGATAACTATCAGAAGTGCCCAGCGTTGCCCCGAGTAAAAACGCACTGCAATCTGTGGATACCTTGGGCAACGCTTGTCTTTGCTTTAAACAAATGAAAAATAAAAATCTTCATTGTATTTCTTCCGGACCAGTTTTTTTTAATAGATGTAAAGAAAACTAGCCAAAAATATAAAATTCCAGCTTCAAGATGCACATGTTTGTGCAATGGGGCAACTAATTTTAGAATTTCAGTTGTCTGTATGCAATAAATTTCCTGCAACGCTCATGGCAGACAGACAAATAAACTTTTTAATTATATTAAGATATATTCAACATTTCTATTTATTGTTAATTGATACATACGTAGTAGTATAACAACATTTTAGGAGTCGGGGAAATTAAGGGGAGGAGAAAAAGATAGTAAAAAACCAAAATAAAATCTATATACAGTTTAAAAATGCACACATCTTCATTTACAATATCTACTCCTGTGCTATGTACATATTTGGCCTCACTTATAAAATTGATATTTCAAAAGCAAATCTATTTCATAATATGTCACTCAATTTGTTTCAAAAATTTCAAATCCAATAAAATTAATATGTTTAGTTAAAATAGTACAAAAATAAAATATTTTAAATATCGCTAGTGTTTTAGCACTTATATATAACTAACTATATGTTACATAAATAAGAACAAAAATATAGGTACATAAATTATGTTGATATAAATGTTTTCTACAATCAAATAAATGTATTCATTTAACTAAGAGTAACTCTTAAATTCATTATTTTATGAATAAACACACCTTATTTCTGACATCTCTATTTAAAAAATTAATCACTAAACCACAAAAATAAATGTATACATAGATTTGTTTAAAATTCAATTTTACGTATTAATACGATTTTTACAAAAAAAGATATAGAGATTAGTTTGGACAAAAAACAAGATGAAAATATTTTAACAAAAGTTAATTTGTAATTTTTTTATTCAACTACAGTAAATTTATACAAATACATATTATATACTGACTAGAAATATAACTGCTCCTTAAAATTGGGTAAATAATATTGTCTAGGAAGCAACTAATATAATGTTTTTATACACGTTAAATAAAGTATTAAGTTTGATATGCACAGAGTGTGTGTCTTGTAAAAATATACTCAGGTTCATACTTACAATGTCACGATAAGTCATTTCATTGGGGTTTCACATAAGGTGATTGGCCCCTTTTTCATTTGGCATGGGAATGCAGAGCCATGGGAACAAACAGTTATCTTTTTAAAAAAAAATGGTAATGTTTTACAATTTTATTTTCGGAAATGGCTTGTTCAAGAATATAAACATGTTTATTAAGTTATACTTTTTATACACACACCTCCTCTATTAGTTTTACAGTGATTAAATATCGATAAAATTGACATTTGTCCATATAAAACTGCCCGCTTCAAACAAAAAATAAGAAAATGTAAGAATTAATAAACATCGATACATTATCTTAGAAGGGGTGTTGAAAATATTAACATAAAAATTCCACTGGTTCTCGAGAAAACGGATATTTCGAAACATATGATTTTCCCGCAAGACCTGTCCGGTAGTTAGCGCCGTCTACGGTTTCCGTGATCCGTCTGTTCTTGTTGGTACGAAAGGATACTTTGGTCGTTTGTGAAGCGAAGCCACGCCACACCTTTCACCATCCCTCCCACCATCCCACTAAATAGGTTTTAGAAATGCACTCGACAGGGCCAAGGGTATTGAGGTTGAGTGATAACAGCCTCTATTTTAGATTTTGCAATGATCTGTTAGCGCTAATGAACACGTAAAAGTGCTTGAAAAGTTAACGAGAGGTCTACCTTCCAGTTAGTAGACATAATGCCCACATTAACAACATCAAACATTTTGCCTTTCTTTTTTTTCTAGGTGATCTTCTGAAATTAATAATTTATGATGATGCAGATTTCAAGTTACTGCTTCAGCTTGTTTATTTTTAATGGTTTGTTTTTTTTCCTTTTAATTCTAGTGGTAACATTTTCTCTTATTTATTTAAATTTACACTTCAATATCTTATTACTTGCAAGAGACATTTTAGAAGAAACAAACAAAAAAAAAAAGTAGCAGATAGCATTACAAAGACGTGATGTGATAAATTTGACCAATTTAGGTTTGTCTCGATTTGTTTTCAGAACATCCCCCTAGACGTTGTAATAACTTCCTTATATTCTCTATTGACAAATCAAGCCAATCAAAACCCTTGAAACAAATCTAGGGTTCTTAGAAGGTTAACGATTAAAACTAATGGGAAGGCCCCTTTTCGTAATTTGAGACACACATGAAAATAGTATCGTAAAACACAACAAGTTTAACCAATGCATAGACTTTACAAACAGTTTAATTACAAGGACTTTGACGGGACATTGTAATGTTGGGCCTTAATGTACTTTCACACATTAAAAAAAATATTCATCATGTAACTACAAACTACAGAAAATCAAATATTTAAAAACTAATTTGTTCATAATTTGTGAATATTTTTACATGAGTGAATATATAATTAAAACTAATAAAACATTTACATATTACACATGTAAAATTCCTTAATTCCTACAATTTCATTAAATAGAACTAATCCGAAAAAAAAAGTATATGCAAAGCAATAAAATGTTGAGTATGTCTATTATAAAAATAAAACATTTATTTTACATTTAACATTTTACTCTCAATTCATTGATCATCAACGAAAATATTAATAACAAGGCTTACAGAATAATGTATTTATATTTATGAAAGAAGTGCAGAATCGGTGTAAAAATAATGTAATGTGATATGAAAGGAAGACAACCTGAAAGGATAATTAGGTTAGTGCTTAATAAAAAATAAGCGTATCTCCATTTTTTTACAATTCCATATTATGATCACTTTCCCACTTAAACATAATTTTAAATTTTCAAAAATATTCCTATTTAATGATAAAGATATATAAAAACACATACATGATCAAATAGTAGCTGCAAAAATTTGTT